>CAKAOI010049758.1:0-15490 GCA_916701655.1 Sebastiscus albofasciatus
TATCTCTAAGGGAGACGCCAGCCACCCTCCTGAGGAAACCCATTTCGGCCGCTTGTACCCGCGACCTCGTTCTTTCGGTCATGACCCAACCCTCATGACCATAGGTGAGAGTAGGAACGAAGATTGACCGGTAGATCGAGAGCTTTGCCTTCCGGCTCAGCTCTCTTTTCGTCACAACGGTGCGGTAAAGCAAATGCAATACCGCCCCCGCTGCTCCGATTCTCCGACCAATCTCACGCTCCATCGTCCCCTCACTCGTGAACAAGACCCCGAGGTACTTAAACTCCTTCACTTGGGGTAAGGACTCATTCCCTACCCGGAGTAGGCAATCCACCGGTTTCCTGCTGAGAACCATGGCCTCAGATTTAGAGGTACTGATCCTCATCCCGACTGCGTCACACTCGGCTGCGAACCGATCCAGTTCGCTAACAGGTGTACGTTTTGTAAATCAGAATATCTTTTACGTACATTTCCTCATTTGAACGTACGCCAACATTTCGTGTGGATCCCTCGCAGCATTTTCTAAATGAGACCTCAGATCAGGTTGTTAGGTTAGTGTTGATAAAGCTGGCTGCTGTCCGTGGTGCTGATCAGAGGCTGCTTCACAGGATGGGAGTAGCATGTTGAGCCTCTCCATGGTGCCAGAGCAGTTGTGCGTGTGTTCTGCTGCTGATGATTGGTGTGAAAAACAATGCGACTGTTAAAGAAGCTGTCTGTTTTTGCTGTGCAGAGCTCTGCTGGTTTACTGCCTGAGACACTACAAAGGTGACGACAAGATCAAGAGCTTCATCTGGGACCTGATCACACCCACCAAGGAGGGCCAGGACCAGGCCCTGCTCAACCACTCTGGTTAGTTAGTGTCACCTGTCAAGATAGATACTCTAGATAGATACTGTAGATGGATGGATGGATGGATGGATGGATGATAGATAGATAGATAGATAGATAGATAGATAGATAGATAGATAGATAGATAGATAGATAGATAGATAGATAGGTAGGTAGATGGATAGATGTACTTTATTGATCATAAATGATGAAATGCTTGTGTTCCAGCAGCAGGTTATCAGGTAATGAACAGGAGCAGTAAATCTAATGTACATATCAACACTAGAGAAATATATCTAGAGAATACACAATATAAAGAATACTGGAAAACAATATAAATATACCTGACTACTACAACCAACATAAAAAGTCTGAATTATAAACATAGAATAACCCGATATATACATTAGCAAAGGTTAGCCTTGTAGTCTTACTGTAACCGATGCTGACTCAAGTGACATCACTTGAGGACATTTATCAGACGTCCCCCTGCAGCTCTCTCTGGAGACACTGATGGCGTCATTCTACTTTAAAACGTATGCAGATGTGCAAACGTGGTGGAGTTCAGGGTCGGTGTATCTTTTGGTCAGTCGATTTTCCCTTTCACAAAAAGATATTAAAATACAAAATATGAGGTTATTTGATTTTTATTTTAAAATGCAAAAATTCAAATTGAAATACAAGTTATTTTACTTTATCAGGGGCAAAAAGTGATGAACTAAACTTAAAAAACAGGTTGATTTTGATTTAGATTTTTTTTCTAAAAACAAAAAATAAAATCACTAGAAGACAGAAACGAAGAAACGCCTGTTTTTTCATATTCTGCAACAGGAAGTTGCGTAAGAGTGCGTACGGGGATGGTGCTGCGATGAGGGCGGTGCTGTGTGGGAGAGAAACTCCCCGGATCAATAACTCATAACAGACACAGAGTTAAAACACCAACGAGGGCTCTTTCTAACCGTAGTGATGTAGACAACAAGCTACGTCCTCCGAGCAGCACACATAACATCAGTCTCTATGTCTAGCCGGCTGTGAGTGGTCAGGGACCGTCTACAAAGTGCAACGCCGAAAAGAGAAAAATCTTCAATAACTTCAGTCTTTAACAGTGTAGTACCACCAGAATCACTTCACACATCAGTGATCTCTTCCTGATTAGTTTTGGTGGTACTACACTGCATAAAACTGAAGTTATTGAAGATTTGTATAGCATATCTTTTTGGCGTTGCACTTTGTAGACGGTCCCCGACCACTCGTCTCTCAGCCGGCTGCACATAGAGACCGACGTTATGTGTCCAGCTCGGAGGACGGCTCGTTTTGATATAAATGAGGTTGAAGCTCGTTGTCTACCTCACTACGGTTACGAAGAGCCCTCGTTGGTGTTTTAACAACGTTTAAGTTATGAGTTATTGATCCGGGAAGTTCAAATCCGTCAATATCTTTCACACTTTCCTTGAGATGCACTCTTTTATTGTTTCTAAAAAACTAGGTACTGATCCATGTCCATCCCCTTCAGTTACACAGCAGCACCGTGCCTTGTATTTCAATTTAAATGTTTCTATCTTAAAATAAAAATCAAATGACCTCTAATTTTTTGTGTTTTAATATCCTTTTGTGAAAGGGAAATGGATTGACCAAAAGATACACCGACCAGTTCAGTAACTGAATCCATTAACTTTCATTGTTTTTGTTGGATGAAACGTTGATTTTCCCTGAGAAGCTCCTCTCTGCTTGTTGTCATTAAAGTATCTGCGTGTAGTTCAGTCTATTAGAAGTCCATGGTTAGTAATCAACCGGGTAGCTTCACCACAGTGGGGTAGTTACTGTCCCCCCCCCTGTCTACGGTTCCAGGTTTATCAGCTCCGGTTCCTCGGGGTCGGAAGGGGAAGAAGCTGAAGAACCAGCTGAATGTTCCTGATCAGAAGAACGCTGACTGGCTGGTCCACTGTAACCCTGAGGTGGTGCTGCAGGACGACAGCTACAAGAAACACCTCAAACAGCACTGCAACAAGTCAGTTCACACACAACTCTACCGACTCTAATACGCAGGGTCAAACAGCAGTCTGCTGTCTGCAGTCACACCTTCACACTACGGCTGTCAGTCCATTAAAAGAGTTCATCACAATTAATCACACATTTATTTGATTTTGATGGATAATGATGATCTCACAGAAAACAAGATGAACGCAAAGATTTTTAAAATAATGAAGACTTGGAGCTGAAGGAGGCGAGATTGGAGCAAATATGATTAAAAAAAGTTATCTTTATAAAACGGTCTCTATATCGTGACAGTAGTACATAAAACAGGTAACCTGAAAAAAATCCAACAAGCAGTAAGAGCTGATCTGAGGTCTGTTCTATATGAGCCGGCTGTCAATCACTCTGAACTCCAACCAAACGGTCAAACTAGGCAGCGCTGATCAAATATAAATCAATATTCTGTTACATTAATGTCTATTTCTCTCCTCAAATGTTCTCAGAATCATCTTGTAGCACGGTTTAGCTGTAGAATTAGAAAGTTTGTGACGCCGCCGCCGTTGTGAAATCTGGTGAAGGAACGCCAAGTACTGGTCACATGACCGGAGCACAGCCAATAGGAACGCGCTCTCTCTGAAATGACCTGTGATTGGTCAAAGTCTCCCGTCACAGGCTAGATGTTCTAGAGCCTGAAAACAGAGCCATGAGGAGGAGCAGAAGTCTAGTTATCTCTCAGAACACTTGAATTACAATATGATGAAAGGTTATTATGGGATCTTTGCCCAATGATGCCAAAAACATACTGCCTACTGCAGCTTTAAATGACCTCCTGAGGCTGTGAATCATCAGATAAACAGCTGGAACGACAACAAACGATGGGCAAAAAGTATTTATATTTTCCAGCAGAAACATCAATGTATGTAGATATACTGTATGTAATACGGTATATAGTAAATAAATATAATTATAATAGGGCTGTCAATCCATTGAAATATTTAATCGTGATTAATCGCGCATTTTTTATCTGTTCTAAATGAACCTTAAAGGGAGATTTGTCAAGTATTTAATCCTCTCATCAACATGTGAGTGGACAAATATGCTGCTTTATGTAAATGTATGTATATATTTATTATTGTAAATCAATTAACAACACAAAACAATGACAGATATTGATCAGAAACCCTCACAGGTACTGCATTTAGCATAAAAGATATGCTCAAATCAGAACAGGGCAAACTGCAGCCCAACAGACAACAACAGCTGTCAGTGTGTCAGTGTGCTGACTTGACTATGACTTGCCCCAAACTGCATGTGATTATCATAAAGTGGGCATGTCTGTAAAGGGGAGACTCGTGGGTACCCAGAGAACCCATTTACATTCACTGATCTGGAGGTCAGAGGTCAAGGGACCACTTTGAAAATGGACATGCCAGGTTTTCCTCTCCAACATGTAGTGTAACTTTGAAGCATTATTTAACCTCCTTCATGACCAGCTAGTCTGACATGGTTGGTACTGATGGATTCATCAGGTTTTGTAGTTTACTATTATACCATGATCAGACTTTTCTTCTGTCTACTTTCGGACATTTTCCAGACTTTTTTAAAACTTTTTTTCGGATATTTTTCTGATTTTCTTTTTTGGACATTTTCTGACATTCTTTTTGACTTTTTTTCCCCAGACAATTTTTAGACTTTTTTTTTTTTTTTTTTTACTTTGTTTTAAAAAAAAATTCAGACTTTTTTCAGAATTTTTCAGACTTTTTTTTAGACCTTTTTCACTTTTTTGGACTTTTTTTGGACATTTATCAGACATTTTTTCGGACATAAGGTTGATTTTTTTTTTTTGGGAAAAACCAATGGATCCCTTAAGTTTTCTAGTTTCGTATGACACCAGTATCTTCACTCTAGCTTTAGAACTGAGCCGCTACAACCTAAAAATCACAAGTTGTGTTAATGTTCTGTTATTATCCCTTTAACTTTGACAACCCTGCTTCAAACTGAAGTAACTGAACGGCCACTAGAAACACTCCAACACCTCAGTATGAGAACGTAATCTATTACTGTGGTGCATTCCTGATTATAACCTCCCCCCTCTCTCTCTCTCCCTCCACAGGGTGCTACTGAGGGTGCGCATGTTATACTACCTAAAGGTGGAGGTGTTGGGTGAAGCTGCCAATCAATCTATAGAGGGGGTATCTGCCAGGTATGGAGCATGATCTTCACATCATTATTGATGACTTTATTGATCAGATGGTTGACTGATATTTGATCTGGCAGCAGATCGACGGGAGGATTTGAATGCTTTTGTGTTCCTGAACTGAAAACGCGGTGATGAGACTGAAAGACACTCAGGAAGTCATGTGATGTTGTGACTGAGAGTTTGTGTTGTCAGAGCGTCCTGACTCGACTGACAGATTGATAGTTGAGTGTGTGTCTGCGTTGACAGTAAACTGGAGGTGCCTCTACCCGACATCGACTACATAGAGATTCCTGCTTCATGGTGGGACGCAGACGCTGACAAGTCTCTCCTCATCGGAGTCCACAAACATGGTGAGGACCCTTCAGCCGGTGGATGATCCACCTCTGTCCTTTGCTAGGGAACGCCCCGCAAAGTGTGTGTGTGTGTGTCTGTGTCAGTCAGTGTGTGTGTGTGTGTGTGTGTATGTGTCAGTGTGTGTGTGTGTGTGTGTCAGTGTGTTAATGGGATGTGTTTCCTTGAACAGGCTACGAGCGCTACAACGCCATGCGAGCGGATCCAGACATGTGTTTCCTGGAGAGAGTGGGAATGCCAGACGTCACGGCGCTGTCTGTTGAACTGGGAGGAGGGGAGGGCGCCTCCGACATGGCTGACAGGTAGACAACGCTCACACACATGCTCACACACATGCACACACACACGCGCACACAGTAGACAAACATGCGCACACAGTCCTGTACACTGACCATACCAGTTACAATACATGCCTGATTATCTGAGGAGACCACGACCATTTTTCTTCAAAGTCCCGCCCCTTAAACGCAAACTGTCCAATCATAGCATACGGGGGGTTGTAAGAAAATATCGATACACTTTTTTTGCGATGCTGTATCGATTCCCCCAAAACACCGTATCGATTTTTAATCAGTCTCTTCAAAATCTGATGGCCTGCTGTCGGGCCGAGCCGCTATTTGAACTTTTTTAGGTTGTAGCGGCTCAGTTTTAAAGCTAGAGTGAAGATACTGGTATCATCTGAAACTAGAGAACCTGATGAATCCATCGGTACCAACCATGTCACACTAGCTTGTCATGAAGGAGGTTAAATAACGCTCCAAACTTACACTAAATTCTGGCGAGGAAAAACTGTCATGTCCATTTCCAAAGGGGTCCCTTGACCTCTGACCTCCAGATCAGTGAATGTAAATGGGTTCTCTGGGTACCCACGAGTCTCCCCTTTACAGACATGCCCACTTTATGATCATCACATGCAGTTTGGGGGAAAACACATGTATTTGTACTGCATGCAAAAAAAAGTGCAACCTGCTCTGGAGTGTTTCTACTGTGACAGGTTTCCTAAAAATAAATTAAAAAAGTGGCAATCTATCTGAATGTATTGAATGGTAACCCCGGTATCATGATACGTATGGTATCGCCACATTCTTGCCGATACACAGTCCTAACAGCGTAGCATTGTCCAGCTCTGCCCCAGGTCCAGCTCTGCTCCAGAGACTCATCAGATGTTTCACATGTTCTTTGTCTTCAGACTGGTTTAATGGATTTGGAGCTGGTCCCAGTTAAACGTCTAAATTGGGCCTAATTCAACCATGAGCGTTATTTAGCCTCCTTCGACATGCTAGCATGGCATGGTTGGGTTTCCTGGTAACGTGAACCAAAACCTTCACTCTTTCTCTAAAAACTGAGCCGCTACATCCTCTGAAACACCGTAACGTCGTCCGCCAGCGCCCCCGAGGTGTGGAAGAGATTAACCAGCGTTAGCACATCTATGTTACGCTAGCTAGGCTTTAGCTTTTATCTTTATCTTATCTTCTAACCTTACACATTCATACAGACATTGTAGAGACAGGTAGAGAAGAGACAGACTCCTCTTCTCTTCCTCTGTAGTAGCGTCCACAGCAGGAGGCGCCAACACTGGTGTGAAAACACATCCCGTCGTCTCCAATGTTTGTTTTCATCACCTCTCCGCCCACACACACCTGCTTTACACACAATATTAGAAACCCATGCAAAAGGTGACGCCAGGGTGCTGCAGTAGTTCTTCTATCCGTAGGAACTAGATCAGGGATGGCTGTGAACGGGGCTCATTCTACATTTATAGAGATGACACACAGCTGCAGGTGTATCTCCATAAAGTCTTAACCTACCACTGAACTCTAAACGCTATACGGTCATTTTTACGAGTCTGACGAGAAGAAGCTGCTGACAGAAGCCAGAGAGGAGTACCTGACAGAGGAAGAGAGGGAAGTGTAGACACGGGGTAGGAAATGTATTTTCCGGCTGACAGCAGAGCTGAAGATGAAGCTTTGATCGTCTTCCTGAAGGTAACTGAAGGTGTCATTTATTACCTGTTGAACCTGAAGCTGTTCACAGCAGAGCTCAGAGACCGTGTGACAGGAAGGTCTGTTAGTATCAACATGTTAACTCAGCACAGGACAGGAACTGAATGAAATATGGCTGCTTAAACCCTGCAGAAAAAGTCTCTCGTTCATTCATTCAGTGTTCATTTACTGGCACGGCACGAGTTGGACCGTCGAGCTGTATTCACATACAGTGTCATTACACTGACTGTATCTAGCAGCCACTCGGCTGCCGCTGCCGTTACTGTTGCTATGTATAACAGACCGTTGCTATGGACACAGCTCTAATGTCTGACTCTGGCGGACCGTTTTTGTGTCAAAATATTGATTTGTTCAGTAAGCAGCCGTGTAATAAGCGGGATAATGTACAGCTAGTGGGTCATTGTTGTGAAATAAACCGCTGATCACAGTCTGACAGGCTCTTTGTCTGCTTCTCTGTTCTCTGACATGTTTTATCTTCAGTCAGACATGAAGGAAACTCAGTTTTCCGTGCATTGTGCGTTTACTTTTCTATCATGTGTCGCCCTCAGTGGAACAACACGCTGCTCAATAGGACGTTGTCTGAGTTATTGAAGCTTTTTTTCCTCTTGTCTGTCGCTTCTTTTGTCAGCGTGTGCAAAACTGAGGAGGCGAAGGACGACATTGAGAGCAAAGCTGATGGAGGGGAGGACAGAGACGAGAGCAGCAAGGTGGAGAGTCTTTTATTCACTTCATGGACACATTATTGACCTCGCCTCTAGTCCGTGGAGATGAAAACTATGTTTTTCTGTGATGACATTTTATTTTGAACTTGTGAATATAAAATGAATCCTAAACATGACTTTTACTAAATGTTTAGTAGTTGAAGAAGATCACCGTTTTAATTATGGAACAAAACAAACAAACATTTTCATCTGTTTAAAGTTAAGGTAAAAAATGAGTTTCTGTTTAAGTTTCCTCATTTTGAGACCATTCATTATATAATATCAATATTATATCATGGTGTTTTTGTGTGTGTGTGTGTGTGTGTGGAGGAAACGGTAAGACTAAATATAATTTTTTGTCTCGATGACATGATGATTATTATTGTATGTACTGCTCTAATCATCTGTTTACTTGATGTGTGTTTTTGCACAAATTTTCCATACATTGATATATTTATATATCGATTGACAGGGCGAGGAAACCTGCTCCAGCACGGATACCTCAGACAAACCTGACAGTACTGGTCCAGGTGAGGCACATTGCACACTCCGCTGTTAAATACATTAATGTAAAAAAAAAAAAGTCTGACAAATGTCAGAGAAAAATCTGAATAATGCCTGAAAAATGTCCAAAAATGTCCAAAAAACAGTTTAGAAAAAATGTCTGACAAATATACAAAAAAGTTTAAAAGATTTCAAAAAACTGTCCGAAAAATGTATGAAAAATGTCCAACAACTGTCCCAAAAGAAAATGTCACACAAATGTCAGACAAATGCCCCAAGAAAAGTAAAAGAACATTTTAAAAGGTCTAAAAAAATAAATGTCCAAGTTTTAAAATTTGTTTTCAAAAAATGTCAGAGAGAAATCACAAAAATGTCCGAAAAATGTCTGACAAATGTAAAAAAAAAAAATGCAAAAAAAGTTCAGAAAATGTCAGAGAAAAGTCAGAAAAATGGCTGAAAAAAAATGTATTTTTTTTTTAAAAAAGTCAGAAAGGAGTCCGACAACTGTCCGACAAATCTCAAATTTATGAGAAATGTCAGAATTTTTTTTTAAAAAAGAAAGTCCGACAAATTTCCGTATACTTTCCTATTTTTTTTTAATGCCGAAAAAAATGTCAGAAAAAAAGTCTTAAATAATGCCCCAAAAAAGTCTTAAAAAGTCTTAAAAATGTCTAAAACAAAAAGTCTGAAAAATGTTTGAAAAATATCTGACAAATGTTTAAAAAAATGTCCTAAAATAATGTCCAAAAAACTAGGTATGACAATACGTCAATATAAGACAATATAATGTGATTTCTCTCCACTGGGTTCCACCTCCACCTGATGAAATGAGCTCCGATAGGGTTAATGGTGCACTCTGTCTCAGTGGGGACATCTACGGAGGAAGAGATGGAAATACATCCATCTGGTGTCTGGAAATAACAGTCATTTGTAAAAATCATCTTTCAAGCTTTTCTTTTAACAGGCAGAATATTGAAGTAAAACTGGACACATTACATCTGGAGCCCAATGATCTGCTTTGATTGATCTGGTATTGGATATTTCCTGCTCATCACTTTTGTGGTTTATAGTGAAAAGTTAAGTGTCCGCTCAAATTCAAGCAGGATTAAATTAAAGAGTCCTTTCTTTAACAACTGTGTGGATTCTATGTTTATGTAATACAAAGTTAACCCTCTCACAAAGAGAAACCTCATCTGAAACAGGTTTCACTTTCTGTTGGCAGGATGAGTATCAAATACCGTAAAGAATCACAAGTTGGTATTCAGCGCCTGGTCAAATTCTTAGTGCTGTTTACTTCTTTTTTTTATCAATTATTTCCTTATTTAAATGATTCATTTGCTAAATTTCGTAGCAAAACGTCTTCATCCAGCTGCTCTGTGTTAAGACCGAGGTCTGGCTTATTGTGTTAAATATAAAGAAAGAGTTTGTAGGAAACATCTCTATGTTTCTTAAAGTTCAAGTTCTTAAAGTTGTTTTGGTATTTAATTGGCATATAAAGATGTTTCCCAGCTCTTCATACAGATGTTGTATCAACAGCAGCATCACTAACTTCCCCCAGCAGGATGTAATAATAATAATAATAATAATGACTAATGATGTTTAATGAAGTGGATCAACGGTGTTTCTTCCCTCCACAGACTCCCAGATGTCGGGTGACTTGTGCGTCCAGGATGGGACGTTGGTCACCACGACAACAATAGGATCAGGGTGCGGAGTGGCGTCTCTCCACGTCGTCCAAGCCCGGCCCATATGGCCCACCGGCCCCGCCTTGACGGCTCGTTTGCGACGCCTGATCACCGCCTACCAGCGCTTCACGCTGCGCCGCGAGCCGCTGCTCAGGCACGACTTCCTGCTTCACGACGGCCTCGTCGGCATGGGGATGGGAGGAGCCGGAGCCGCTCACAATCATCACGGCGGCGGGCCGCTGGCGTGGCAGCTGGGCGAAGAGCTGAGGAGGTGCTCTGTGGTCGCCACAGAACCTGACCCGCTGTTCCTGGAGTGGCAGCGAAGGTAAACAGATCAATCTGCGTACTGTCAGTATCAGCTGGTTTTAACAGCAGTATGGGATCAGTCTAATGAAAGTGTTGAACTAGCTGCTGAATTAAAACAGTTAAACATATAGAGGCCTTAACATAGTGTGTTGGTGCGTCTTGAAGTTTGAATTCATGGAGGTCCTACGGAAGCCCTGAAAGGCAAGACAGACATGTTTGTTCTGGTGATGGAGTCTGATCTAAATTATTTTCTCTCCTGTGTTTATCAAGTTACTTTTTTTTTTCTTTGCCTCTTAGTGAAAACAAGTGGAAGATTTTTATAGGCTGATTTATTTACGTGTTTGTTGTTGTAATACTGACTTTGACCACCAGAGGGCACCACTACCTAATGTTCTAACTAGAACTAAGCATTCAGGTATTCTTCCAGGTGAGTTTTAATTTCTCCATGCACTCTAAACACAAGGTACATATAGACCGTTTCAATGGCATTGTGTTGCTAGGCAACAGCTTGGGTCCATGGTTGCGTCCTGTCATTCACATACATACCGTAACAGGAAATAAACTGGGACACATCTGGAATGTTTACGTTTACAGCTGTCAGAAAATGTAAGGTGGTCGCGCACATCCAAAACCACAGTAGGTCGGTGCCGGACCGGTTAGAAGACCGCAATAAAAAAGATAGAAGGTCGGCACACTGGAGGCACACGTGCATGCGCTGAGGCAGGAAAAGCCAACACTAGGATCAGCAGTGATTCATGGAAAGACCTTCATCTGGTCAGCTAACATTACTGCCAAGCAGCTGAAATATAGAGTGACATTGTGCTTTTAGCTGACGTGTGTCTTCTCACTGTTTTGAGCGATGCTCCTTCATGTCTATGTAGAGCGAGCACAAGCACGAGCAACAGGACGCTGACTTTCGTTGACTTAACGGTCACAGGTGTCGCTGTTAACAAGACATTTCTGATTCTTACAAACAGTCCCTTTAATAAAGACCAGCTCTGTTTCTCATATTTAAATAGACTTTGAAGGACAGGCTTCAAAACAGTTTACGTTTCATGAAAACAGATAAACCACTTTATATTCAGTTCATAAAAACATTACACAGAACTTTAATAAAAAATGCCCTTCAGACAAATTCCCATCATGCAACACAAACAGATGTAAATATGTAAATAGTTGGCTTGAAGCTGGTTTATTGGAAGAAGCCTCGAGGCTGCAAATACTCTTTAAATGTAACAGTATTCAAAAGGACCTCCTGCAGCCTCTTGTTTAATATATAATAAATAATATAGAATGAATGAATATGCATGGCAGGTTGCCTTTTGTTAGTGTCACTCATTGTGATGAACTGGGATTTCCTCTAAATCTTTGATATTATTATCTACATCCTTCACGTATAAGACGTCTTTGTCCTCCTCCGTCATGTTTAAGGTGGACGCGTCGAGAACAAGCCGATTTCTACCGCACCGTGTCATCGTTCGGAGTGGTGTACGACCCGGACAGAAAGTCCTTCGACTGGTCCCAGTTCAGAACGCTGGCCCGACTGGAGAGGAAGACGGACGAGAGCCTGGAGAGATACTTCAACTCCTTCGTCAACATGTGTCGGACGGCCTGCAAGCTGCCTCCCCGGAAGGAAGAAGGTATCCTGGGTGTCCATACTGTCCAACTGTGAGACCTTAAAATAAGGGAGGGTTTCTAAACTGTAGAGGGGGGGTCTGGTGGTCCTCCTCCAGAAACACATCCTGCATTCTGGTGACTTTAAAAGAGTACAAATAAAAAAAGAATAAGTTTCAACTTTTGATTTGACCTTTAACTCCCAGGACAGAAACCTGAACTAGAATGGCACTCGGAGAGCGCAGACCTCCGCCAACACGTGACTTTAGAAACAGATCCCAGCTCCCCCCTGGCGGTACCGTGAGGTGGTCGGCTTGTTATTAACACGGTGTGTTTCCGTGTAACGTATCGGCGGATGCCTCTCTCATTCAGCAGCCTTGTTATGTCTGTATAACGTTACACTACGTTGTCTCTCATCGCGTCAGCTACCGCTTTGTTCTTTCTCACCGCGGACGGACAGCAGCTCCCGCACACACATCCACACACGTATCTCTCTGCTCTCAGAAGGAAGCGGGGTCACGCGTTATCAATGGGTCATCAGTTCCACTGTGCATGTGTTATACCCTGTGGTCTTAAAAATATTCCTATCGCCACCAAAATGGAATGGATTGTTCACAGTGCCACCCCTCACCCCTCCAAAAAATTTGCATTCAAATCCATCGCGAACTTTTGGCGTAATAATTCTCTCCTCTGGTGTGAACTTGGTGTGTGAATCTCTGGTATAAATTAATATTCATCAGTTTTCATTTATTTCTGCTCCTGCTTGAGTATTTCTTTCTCTTAGTTCTCTCCATTTCTCTCTCCTTCTCTCACTCACTGAAGCTCCTTTAAGACACAACATGACAACGCCACCACTGACCGCTGAAACACGTTGTTTCTAACGGCTAGTGCCGCGCCACGACAGCTTTTCACTGTACTCTGCGGCGAATGAAGCTTAAACATGAGCTCAAACTGCGCTGTGTCGCGAGCATAGACTGCTCTCTTCCGCCGGGAAACGACAGTTGGTGTAGCTCTTTTTGTCGTCCGGGTAGAAACAGTAGAGATTATACACACTGTTCAGTCCCAGAAACAGGCTGAGGTAACGAAAAGGGAAAAAGGTGTAAATATTTCTCATAAATCGGGAGAAAAGCGGAAGAATTGTGACCCCGGGAGGAAACCGGGAAGGTTGGCAAGTATGCCCCCTCTCGTTTTTTTCCCGATTTATGGCAAATTTGTTTCTGCCTCTTCAACCTGTTTCTGGCTCTATACAGCGTCTATTAGCTCTACTGTTTCCACACCAAATACACCAAATGTCTTTTCCCGGCGGAAGAGAGCTGCTCGCGACACAGCAGCGCAGTTTGAGCTGTGCTCGCCAGCCACACATCACAGCATCACAGCAAAGCCGTCATGGCGCGGCGCTAGTCATTAGAAATAACGTGTTTAAGAGGTCAGTGGTGGCGTCGTCACGTTGTGTCTGAAAGGAGCTTCAGTGAGAGAAGGAGAGAGAGAAATGGAGAGAACTTAGAGAAAGAAATACTCAAGCAGGAGCAGAAATGAATGAATGAAAACTGATTAGTTTCTACTAATAGTTCATTAGTTCTCACCAGAGAGGCGAATTCCTTCGTTTTCTTTAGAATGCAGATGTATATATATGTGTACATTATCAAAACTAAATGCAAATATAAAATGAACTATCAAAGAAATCCTATATACTCAAGGGACATCAGATTACTGCATACCATTTCATTTGTTTAATTAATCCATTTTTAGATTTAAACATTTTTAATTAATAACAAAATAATGTTAAGTTCCATGTTCTGTCATCTGTTATTCTATTACTTTTCCTGATGTTTTAGATCATTGCCGTGGTAACGTTTCAGTTTCGGTATCCTGATATTTAGGCAGCGTATCGTATCGAAGCCAGAGTTTTGGTATGAAGACAACACTAGTTGACTGTGTCTGTTCCAGGGTTGGTGGATCCCGCCGTGCTGGTGGAGCCTCTGACAGAAGAGCGAGCAGCCAGGACTTTATACCGCATCGAGCTACTCCGGAAGATCAGAGAGCAGGTTGGCTCTTCGTCCTTCATACTAGTTTTCACTGTCGCAACGATAATTCATTTTGACATTAGTTTTCTGCAGTGAAAGGTAATCTACTTCCCCTTTAGGGGGGAACCAATCCCGTGTCCCTCATAGACGGTAGCAGAGGAAACAGAAGAAGTTGAATCATGTCTCCAAACTTCTACTTTAAACAAACCGCTAACAGTAATAACGCTATGCTGAAGAGTTGCTGTGTAGCTGGTTGAACCAACGATAAATCCAAAAACACTGATCTTTGATCTGTTCCCCTGCCATGTCCTAAAACGATCTAACAGAGGAGCTTTATGGCTCCAAGCTATAGACCAGACCAGCATGGTTTTATGTCTCCAAGCCATAACCCAGACCAGCATGGCTTTATGTCTCCAAGGCATAACCCAGACCAGCATGGCTTTATGGCTCCAAGGCATAACCCAGACCAGCATGGCTTTATGGCTCCAAGCTATAGACCAGACCAGCATGGCTTTATGGCTCCAAGCTATAGACCAGACCAGCATGGCTTTATGGCTCCAAGGCATAACCCAGACCAGCATGGCTTTGTGTCTCCAGGCTATAGACCAGACCAGCATGGCTTTGTGTCTCCAGGCTATAGACCAGACCAGCATGGCTTTGTGTCTCCAGGCTATAGACCAGACCAGCATGGCTTTATGTCTCCAGGCTATAGACCAGATCAGCATGGCTTTATGTCTCCAGGCTATAGACCAGACCAGCATGGCTTTGTGTCTCCTCCGACATCTCTGAGGCTGCGCTCCGTTTTGGGGGAAAGAAACTCGACTTGACTTTTAGTGAAGTACCCGTATATGCCCGTAACGTCAGGCTGCTCCATCAGGGAGTGCTGGTACTGACGCAGATGGGTCAATGTTACCCATCAACATGGTTCTTCTATCAGTGGACTCCCTCTTACTGCTCATATTCACTGAGCTGCTGTGTGTTGAAAACAAACCCTTTGAGTTAGTATAGAAGAAATGACTGGGTCGTCCCCTCTCCTGGTCTAACTAACCTGAGTCCTGCTGTAGTCCCCTCTCCTGGTCTAACTGACCTGAGTCCTGCTGTAGTCCCCTCTCCTGGTCTAACTGACCTGAGTCCTGCTGTAGTCCCCTCTCCTGGTCTAACTAACCTGAGTCCTGCTGTAGTCCCCTCTCCTGGTCTAACTAACCTGAGTCCTGCTGTAGTCCCCTCTCCTGGTCTAACTAACCTGAGTCCTGCTGTAGTCCCCTCTCCTGGTCTAACTAACCTGAGTCCTGCTGTAGTC
>CAKAOI010049759.1:0-11464 GCA_916701655.1 Sebastiscus albofasciatus
CCTGAACCCCGTTACCCTGAACCCCGTTATCCTCCACCCTGAACCCCGGTCCCCTCCACCCTGAACCCCGGTACCCTCCATCCTGAACCCCGGTACCCTCCATCCTGAACCCCGTTATCCTCCACCCTGAACCCCGGTACCCTCCACCCTGAACCCCGGTACCCTCCACCATGATCCTCTCCACCCTGAACCCCGGTACCCTCCATCCTGAACCCCGGTACCCTCCACCCTGATCCTCTCCACCCTGAACCCCGGTACCCTCCACCCTGAACCCCGATAACCTCCACCCTGAACCCCGATAAAAATTTGTAAAATATTGTAAAAAAAAAGAAAAATTTTTTAAAATATCCAAAATAACATCAATAAAATATCCTATGAATTATCAGACAAAAATATTAGTAAAATAGCAGAAAGATATTAGTAAAGTATCATTTTGTAATATCAATAAAATATCCTATGAAATATTAGTAAAATATCCTTAAAATACAAGTAAATTACCAGAAAAGTATGAATAAATTATCAGACTAAACATTTAATGACATATGTATTTTTTTCATCGAGTCACTTATTTATTCATTTATGTTTGATTTTGGCAGGTTCTGTTCTCCATACACTCGTAGCCTCCTGATTCTAATGGTGATAAAGTCAGACGTGATCGTCGGGACGCCTCGCTGCGTTAATGATGTTTCAGACAGAGTGTGTTCTGACAGAGTGAGGTCACTCCTCTGGTTCAATAAAACTTTACTAATGACTTCAGTTTATGGTGAAGAAAGATGGAGGACGGAGATCATTAAAAACACTTCCCATCAGAGTTTCACATGTTTTCATCACAGACGTCAGAACTGTGTCCATAGCAACGGTCTGTTACACGTAGCAACGGTTTGTTACACTTAGCAACGGTTTGTTACACGTAGCAACGGTTTGTTACACGTAGCAACGGTTTGTTACACTTAGCAACGGTTTGTTACACGTAGCAACGGTTTGTTACACGTAGCAACGGTTTGTTACACGTAGCAACGGTTTGTTACACGTAGCAACGGTTTGTTACACGTAGCAACGGTTTGTTATACAGATATTACAGAACTCCAATCAGAATGGATTATTCAACACAGCCGTGTAATAATGTGATGTAATGTGTCACCGTGGTGGATTATTGTCGGTGACGGTCGGCTCACAGCAGCAGCAGGACGGAGAGTTCAGACTGTCTCTGAGAGACAAACAGAGTCCGTCCTCTACAGCTCAGGAATGCAGCCATCAGCCAGGAAGTGTGTGTGTGTGTCCTTTCATATTAAAGGTTCAGCAGAGCGGAAAACTAGTCCAGACCGATCCAGTCCAACTGTTAAAGGAGGGTGAACACAATAAAACCAGTCTCCAAACTGACCCTGAAGGGGACCGCTCTCTGGTGGCTTTGCATTGCTTCATTTGATGCCTCTGCTATGGAGGACAAAACCTACCAAAATCAATAAATGACTCGATAAATGAATAAAATAATCCATTTAATGTACCAAAAATAAATGTATGTGAGTACAGCAAGGTGAAAATTCACAATTCAGCATCAGACAATCTGAAACGTAATCGTTGTTTGAAGCCTAAACAAGCTGTCGATACACAATAAGACAATATAGCGTGCTCTGTTGCGTCCGTATGTGTATATATTGTAATGTCCGATCTGTCCTCCTCTTGTCTCTCAGGAATGGTCCAGAAGTTGGACCAGAAGCTGCCGGTGGCAAACGAGTACCTCCTCCTGTCAGGAGGCGTCCGCGAGGGCGTGGTGGACATGGACCTGGACGAGCTGAGCGTCTACGCCCGCGGCACGGACTACGACATGGACTTCACCCTGCTGGTCCCGGCGCTCAAACTCCACGACCGCAACCAGCCGGTGACCCTGGACATGAGGCACTCGGCCCTGGGCCACTCCTGGCTCAGCCTCCGCCTCTTCGACGAGGTAACCATCAACAAGTGGAAGGACTGCTGCACCATCGTCGACCACATCAACGGCACCACCAACTACTTCTTCTCCCCGACGCTGGTGGCCGACTGGTTCTACCAGTCCATCTCCCTGGTGCTGCTGGAGGTGCAGAAGAAGCCGCAGAGAGGGATGCCGAGGGTGGAGAAGGTGGAGAGGAACGGCACCATCATCTCCGTCATCCTGGGCGTCGGCAGCAGCCGGATGCTCTACGACATCGTCCCCGTGGTGTCCTTCAAGGGCTGGCCGGCCGTCGCTCAGAGCTGGCTGATGGAGAACCACTTCTGGGACGGGAAGATCACCGAGGAGGAGGTGATCAGCGGCTTCTACCTCGTCCCCGCCTGCTCTTACAAAGGCCGCAAGGAGAACGAGTGGCGCCTGTCGTTCGCCCGCAGCGAGGTGCAGCTGAAGAAGTGCATCTCAACCAGCCTGATGCAGGCGTACCAGGCCTGTAAAGCCATCATCATCAAGCTGCTGTCTCGGCCCAAAGCCATCAGCCCCTACCACCTCCGCAGCATCATGCTGTGGGCCTGCGACCGCCTCCCCGCCAACTACCTGGGTCAGGACGACTTCTCCGCCCACTTCCTGCTGGGCCTGATCGACGACCTGCAGCACTGCCTCGTCAACAAGATGTGTCCAAACTACTTCATCCCGCAGTGCAACATGCTGGAGCACCTGTCGGACGAGACGGCCGTGCTGCATGCCCGCAAACTCTCCTCGGTGCGCTCCGATCCGGCCGAGCACCTCCGCACCACCATCGAGCACGCCAAGGCCGCCAACAGGTTGACGGTGGAACTGCAGTGGCGAGGCAGCGCCAACAACCTGCCGTCGCCGCAATCCGATGCCGGCGGAGAGAACCAGCCGGACGACCGGCTGGCCAAGAAGCTCCAGCAGCTGGTCACGGAGAACCCCGGGAAGTCCATCTCAGTCTTCATCAACCCGGACGACGTCACGCGACCGCACTTCCGCATTGACGACAAGTTCTTCTGAGACTCTTCCTCCTCCTCCTCCTCCTCCTCGCCCGGTGCCCCGCCTCCTCTGAAACTTTACATTTTTTTATGTTTCTCTGCCACAGAGTGAAGTGAGGTGATCGTCTAGTTGTGTCTGCCACAAGTTTTTTATTTTTTTATTTTTATTTTTCTATTCCCCGTCCCCTCTCCTCCTCTCTCACTGTGTGCCCTGTGTTTTCTACCTGCTCAATGCCTTTTAAATAATAGACAGCTGAATAGCAGCAGGTTGTTTTTAAATCTGAAGGATGAGGCGGAAAAAAAAAATCCACCTTGAGATGGAGAACAGCTGCTCTAACGTTACGCTAGTTTAATGATTATCAGGGATCCTGGAAACGAGACGGAAAAAACAACAACTCCTGAAAACGTCACCGAAGCTGGTTCAAAGTTCATCTCACTGATCCGGTTACGGGTCGAACACCAAGGTCATATTTACACTTCATAATATGACGAATTTTACGCTCTAAAACCTCATATTACATATTATTAAGTTAAGCTGAAGCTGAAACACGACACTAAATATTCAGGAGATTAAATGTTTGAGCAAAGTTTTGATTCTGTATCTCGATGGACGTCCGTCTCCCATTCTCATAAATATGATGTAATGTTTCTTATTAGGGATGCACCGATACCGCTTCTCTTTTCAGACCAAGTACAAGTACTTACATTTGGGTACTTGCCAATACCGAGTACCGATACGAGTACCGAAAGACCCTCGTTAACAGCCAGCTGGAGGGTGTGAGCGCCGTGAGATGGTGACGAGAGGTTAACGTCACACTGCTGTGAAGTGGTATCGGACCCGTTGTATCGGAGCCGTTTTGCGAGTACGAGTACATGAGCACAGTATCGGACCCGATACCCGTTACGGGTATCGGGTATCGGTGCATCCCTAATGTAGATTATGAGAAACTTTTCCAATAAAGGGAAAATAGTTTATTAATAGTCAGAATTATGAGATTTAAAGATGGAAACTAGAGCGAAGGTGAAGCAGCTTCAGCGTCTTTCTAACCCACACCGAGCCTCGAACAGCAACACGATTGTTGAACCAGACCTCGACCGTACAAGATTGTAAACACACATTCAGGAGTTGCCAGGGGATGCCGAATGGCGCGTACGGACGTCTCAAACCCAGACAGCAGAGCTCTGTCTGAAGGTGGATTTTGTCCCTCTGAAGGAATGTCTTCGTCCCGCCAGAGGGGACAATGGTACTAACGTCTTAGAAACTAACTGTAAATAGAAGAAAACACTGATGAGTGTAGACGGAGATAATAGACTGATGACGATGATGATGATGATGATGATGTGGACTACTTTTCGTCTAATTTTTGCACAGAATGTAAAAAATCACCACTTTTCCTGTCGATGGTGGACATCGTGTTCGCCTTTAATCCTGAGATGATGAATCATATCAGTAGACCGGTGACACTGCTGAAGAATGGTCCTACTGCGCGGTTTAAATGTGTATATTAAACCAAGTACACAGTGATACTGCCGTAGTACTTCTAACAGAGGCTGTACCAAGACTTGGTAAAAGTCTTCTGGTCAACACACCAGGGTGAACTGTTTGGTCTGATCTTGATAAAAAAAAAAAAAAAAAATGGTGAAATGAAGGTTATTTACCCCAAAATTGTTCTGATGTTACGCCTTGTTCACACGACAGGAAGCCGCCCGCCACTACACAACTGGCGGGCGGCCAGGGTCTGGAATTAGCACCTGCCGTTAGCAGCACAGTCCTGATTGGTTAAATACCGGAGCTACTAATGTTAACAGAGGTGCCATTGAGGTATTGTTATGAGGCGTTCAAAGTCTGCTCAGGAAAAGTGACTATTGGGTGAAGGTAAATTACAATGTTATCATAAATGGTGGTAAATTGTCGGCAGTGGCGGGTGAAATCATCAGGACATCCGCCACTTCGGCAGGCGGGGAAAACGCTAGAGATGGAACAGAGAACTGTAGTTGTCCGCTTTCTTGGCATCTCATGCCTCCATGACCATCGATTCCTCTTATTGATGCTTTCTGACAGTTGCGCTGCACAATGATGCATACGCATGCTGCATCATGTTTCAGTTTGTCTGGGACCAGAGACATGGCGGAGAGAAAAAAAGTGCTCAACAGCATGACGCTACTACTAAACCTGAGGGGGCGCACCATATTTTTCCCTGATAAAGCGACACTGTGAACAACAAACCTGTGTTGAAATCATCAGGAGAGTTAGCTGTTAGCTGTTAGCAGCCGTTAGCAGCTCAAACCTGAATGGATAAATAACGAAGATACCAACATTAACAGAGGTGCCATTGAGTTATTATTACGAGGTGTTCAAAGTCGGCTCAGGAAAAATGACTATTGGGCGAAGGAAAATTACAACGTTATCATGCTTGCCAAGATTTTTATAATCAAAGCAAATATTTAAATAACCATTTGAATTGTGGGTTTTTATGCAAATAACCACAATAGATGACAAACCCTCCCTCCCCCCAAAAACAGGGCTCCCCCAGAAGCTACGGTGTAATTTGAACACTGTAATTTAACATGTATATAATGTTTTTTGTGTAAAATATATCGAACATTGAACAAAGTCCGCCAGTTCCGTCGCCTTGGCTAAAAAGTTGCACTCGAATGCACCGTGAAGATGACAGCCAACGGCCAGTTAGCACGTACGTTCTGCTCCTGCGTCGAGAGGAAATGACGCTCCACGCAAGCAGGCGGCGGCGGTCTATAGTCATCATTCAGAAAGGGAAACAGGAAACGCGAGGAAGGCAGATATACCAAGCCGTTATGATTAGAGTTGTTCTGATACCGATACTGCCCAAAGTTCAGGATCGGGTATTGGCGAGTGCGCCAGTCTACGCACTGATCAGATACCATAATTTATTAGCCCAGAAAAAAATCAACTTGTTCAACCGGAAAGTTAGACTAAATTTGCGAAGCCTTCGCGCACCACGCGAAAGCCGTGATGACCTAATTTTCTGGCCCTCACGCCGGCTTCACTACGGCGACCATAAACCAGGCTTTATACTCGCCAATCCTGAGACCCCCAAAAAAGGGAGGATTTCAAAACCAGAGCGGGGCGTCTGGAGGTCGTCCCCAAGAAATATTAGAGTTTCAGAGACTTTGTTTCCTGCACTTTAATGTGAAATAATCCTACTTTTAATTCTCAGGAAAGAAAACTGAACAATTCGCCCCTCTGAACTCTGAACTCTGAACTTACCGGCTAATATTCGTCAGTTTTCAGGCAGCAGACTCCTGTTACCGTGTGGACGAGGTGTGATCCGACAGCATCACTGTGTACCTGCAGTTTAACACTCCGGTTAATCTGCTGCATTACGACCATCATGAGGTAGAACGAGTCACCGAATATTCCTTTAGACATGATGACATCACCGACATCTGTGACCACGTACTCCTGTCACTTTGTGTTGATCGATAAGCTTCACCGTGTCTGTACGACCTCATGATGTTTGTTAATGTTTCCTCTTCTGCTGCTTTATTTGTGTTCAACTCTGCTTCAACCCAACCAGCTCAGGATGTACATTTAATCCAGTAGAACTCTAAACCCTCGTCATCGTCGGCCATCTTTCTGTCAACATGAAGCTCAAACTGCCGTCTGACACCGTTACGGGAAGAAACACTCCGACCGAGTCCTAAAGTTAACTTTGATAAGTAGTTCCAACGAGGACGAACATGATGAACCGGTACTGGCATTCAGTGAGGCTTTGATTGTGTCGAGGCATCATGGGAGTTGTAGTTCTGAGCTGGTTGACTTGAAGTAGAGTTTTTTTTTTTTTTCTTCAACTGTTTCAAACATTTCCAGAAAAATGCCAAAAAAAAAAAAACTGCAGTCATCCGACCGGTAACGTGACCTCCACCTGCTCATCCTCAAGTGCAATTAGTGAATACCACACATAGTACATACAGTACACACATAGTACACACACACATATCCTGTAGCATTAAGACTAAACACTAAGGCCCTGTTCACACCTGGCGTTAGAATGCGTCTGAGTGACCACTCACTATCGGATCGTTTGCTAAGACCAAATGAGTTGATGCGTTTTTAACCGTCGGGAGGCGGTGATGCACTTCCTGTGCCTGGTCTGTCGGAGATTAACAGAAGAAGCAGTAATCTAAACAATACTGGGCTCTTAATATGTCAGTTCACACCTGGCATAAGAATGCGTCTCTACGAGCGTCTGAGTGACCACTCGTGATCGGATCACTCAGGAGGCATGTTAATACCAGATGTGAACAGGGCCTGAAACTGGTTTTAATGGAGACACCTGGCATTAAGTGGTCATTGGAGACGCATTCTAACACCAGGTGTGAACAGACGCATTTAAAGCTGTCCACTTGTGATCCGATCACTCAGGACGCATGTTGATACCAGGTGTGAACAGACCACAGGACACTAATCCCTCACACACACACACACACACACACTCAGAGGTTTTTCACACCATCAAAGTGCCACACACACTCCTGTAATCGACGTGTTGTTCTCCTGAGCTACGTGACCTTTGACCTTTGACCTCTCTCTCTGTTTGTTCAGAACCTTCAACTGTGAGTTTTTATTTTCTCGGTTTCTTGCTGCTCTGCTTTGTTCTGATGACGATGGATTTCTTTATGCAATGTTGACGTGGACGGGTCGACCCTTCAGATGGCAGCTCCCCCCCCCCGTCTGTAACTCACTGTCATAAAGTCTTTACCCAGAAGTCTCGCCGTCTGTCCTCAGTGAGTTATTACAGACGAGTTCCTGGTCAACGTCATCGCAGAGACGCAGCGGGGACGCAGGAAACACGACATGTCTAGAAAAGATGGATGTTTAATATTAGAGGGGATCACATGACTTCGACCCACTCTGAGGAAATATTTATTTATGTTTAGCGACTACGCCTTAAAAATGTAAAGTGATGCAAGACTTTGTTACGGCACTAAATTATTGTAACATTACGCGACTACAGCAGGATAAAGCTCACTAACGTAACGACAAGCAGCCCTGGAAGCTAACGTTAGCTAACGTTCATTTGAATTTGATTCGGACACATCTGCATTATTGTATTGACTTTAGGCGTTACATTTTGAGAGGGATCGCCGAGAGGTTTAGAAGCATTTCAGTGGTCACTGGTTCAGATCCACCTTTAGACACGGTACTGGGTTTAGTCTGAGTTCTCCCACAGAGGATCAATAATCCTGAACGAGTCCAGTAGACGATGTTTGATCCGTTGCCGTTGGTGTCACTGAGACGGAGGGAGCTGCCGTCTGAACGGCTGCTGTCTGTCTGAACACAGTCTGTAACTACTGTTGTAAATAGCACTTGATAAAATAACTCAAACTCTTGTCTGATCGTTCCTCTGAGCCTCGGCCCACTTCACTTCTAGTCCACTTCACTTCCAGTCCACTTCACTCCCAGTCCACTTCATTTCTAGTCCACTTCATTTCTAGTCCACTTCAGTCCGAGTCCACTTCACTCCCATTCCACTTCACTTCTAATCCACTTCACTTCCAGTCCACTTTACTTCTAATCCACTTCACTTCCAGTCCACTTCACTTCTAGTCCACTTCACTCCCAGTCCACTTCACTTCTAGTCCACTTCACTCCCAGTCCACTTCACTTCGAGTCCACTTCACTCCCAGTCCACTTCACTTCTAGTCCACTTCACTCCCAGTCCACTTCACTTCTAGTCCACTTCACTCCCAGTCCACTTCACTTCTAGTCCACTTAACTCCCAGTCCACTTCATTTCTAGTCCACTTCAGTCCGAGTCCACTTCACTCCCATTCCACTTCACTTCTAATCCACTTCACTTCCAGTCCACTTTACTTCTAATCCACTTCACTTCCAGTCCACTTCACTTCTAGTCCACTTCACTCCCAGTCCACTTCACTTCTAGTCCACTTCACTCCCAGTCCACTTCACTTCTAGTCCACTTCTAGCCTCCAGCTAATGTTAGCCCACTGCTAGCGTTAGCCTCCAGTCTTTCCTTTGGTCAGGGCCTATGAGAGGAGGCTGGGTCTCGGGTCTCGGGTCTCGGGGTTTAACACATGCTCAGTGTAACTGAAGCGGCGGTCGTGCGTTGCGATTGGCTCAATTTCGGTGAGTGCAGACGAGATTTTACTGCCCATGTGTTATACCCCCGGAGATATGACGTGTGACCCAGCCGCTCACCATAGGCCTTGCCTTTGGTTAGCCTCCAGCTAACACCGTGACCTCGTCATAAACATTGTGAACAGAGTGACCTCATCTTGATTTATTAATGAACAGCTGTATTAATGGCTGTGGCCACCAGGGGGCAGAATAAACCTACAGCATCATTATAACCTTCCTGTCTCCCTCCAGCAGCTCCAGAGCTACATGATCATCATGCTTCTGTCACCTGATCAATAGTATTCTGATATTGTCCTTCAGCTGATTATCATCTGATCATATGATCGATATTGATCAGCAGCTCTGAGAAAACAAACAATTGTTGATAAAGTTTGAATTCTTTAATCCTTTCCTGAGGAAGCTGAATATTCCTACTGTCCAGATTGTCTCAAACGCAGCATTCCTCTCCTTGTCTCTTTCCTGTCCTCTGTTTCCTCCACTTGGTCCCTCTCCTCTCCTCCTCTTCTTTCCTTGTCTCCGCTCCTTCTCTCCTCTCCTCATCTCCTCTCCTTTCCTTGTCTCCTCTCCTCCTCTCCTTGTTTCCTCTCCTTATCTCCTTTCCTTCCCTTGTCTTCTCCCCTCCACTCTTCCTCCTCATGTCCTGTCCTCTCCTCATCTCCTTTCCTTTCCTTGTCTCCTTTCCTGTCCTCTGTTTCCTCTCCTTGTTTCCTCTCCTCCTCCCCTCTTCTCCTCTCCTCTCCTCGTCTCCTTTCCTGTCCTCTATTTCCTCTCCTCTCCTCTCTTCTCCTTTCCTCGTTTCCTTTCCTGTCCTCTGTTTCCTCTCCCCCTCTCCTCTCCTCGTCTCCTTTCCTGTCCTCTGTTTCCTCTCCCCCTCTCCTCTCCTCATCTCCTTTCCTGTCCTCTATTTCCTCCCCTCCCCTCCTCCCTTCCTCTCCTCTTCCTCGGTAGTGTTCCTCAGCTTCCTGTTGTCTCAGCAGCTGTCCTCCACCTGCTCGTCTCTCTACTTCCTGCTGTGTTTGTGTTCGTGCTCACTTCTTCCTCGTCGTCATCACAACTGTCGCCGTGCCAACCTGGAACCATCCATCAGCCTCCCGATATAAACACAGCAACATATGCTGTGATGATGACTAGTGATGATGACTAATGATGAAGACTAGTGATGTGATGAAGACTAGTGATGATGACTAGTGATAAAGACTAGTGTAGTGATGATGACTAGTGATGAAGACTAGTATAGTGATGAAGACTAGTGATGATGACTAGTGATGATGACTAGTGATGAAGACTAGTGTTGTGATGAAGACTAGTGATGAACACTAGTGATGAAGACTAGTGTAGTGATGAACACTAGTGTTGTGATGAAGACTAGTGATGAAGACTACTATAGTGATGAAGACTAGTGATGACTAGTGATAAAGACTAGTGTAGTGATGAAGACTAGTGATGATGACTAGTGATGAAGACTAGTGATAAAGACTAGTGTAGTGATGAAGACTAGTGATAATGACTAGTGATGATGACTAGTGATGAAGACTAGTGTTGTGATGAAGACTAGTGATGAAGACTAGTGATAAAGACTAGTGTAGTGATGAAGACTAGTGATGAAGACTAGTGATGAAGACTAGTGTTGTGATGAAGACTAGTGTTGTGATGAAGACTACTATAGTGATGAAGACTACTACAGTGATGAAGACTAGTGTTGTGATGAAGACTACTATAGTGATGAAGACTAGTGTAGTGATGAAGACTAGTGTTGTGATGAAGACTAGTGATGAAGACTACTATAGTGATGAAGACTAGTGTAGTGATGAAGACTAGTGTTGTGATGAAGACTAGTGATGAAGACTAGTGATGAAGACTAGTGTTGTGATGAAGACTAGTGATGAACACTAGTGATGAAGACTAGTGATGAAGACTAGTGTAGTGATGAAGACTAGTGATGAAGACTAGTGTAGTGATGAAGACTAGTGATGAAGATTAGTGTAGTGATGAAGACTAGTGATGAAGACTAGTGTAGTGATGAAGACTAGTGATGATGACTAGTGATGAAGACTAGTGATAAAGACTAGTGATGAAGACTAGTGTTGTGATGAATACTAGTGATGAAGTATACTGTAGTGATGACTAGTGATGATGACTAGTGTAGTGATGAAGACTAGTGATGATGACTAGTGATGAAGACTAGTGATGAAGACTAGTGATGATGACTAGTGTTGTGATGAAGACTACTATAGTGATGAAGACTAGTGTTGTGATGAAGACTACTATAGTGATGAAGACTAGTGTTGTGATGAAGACTACTACAGTGATGAAGACTAGTGTTGTGATGAAGACTACTATAGTGATGAAGACTAGTGATGAAGACTAGTGATGAAGACTAGTGTTGTGA
>CAKAOI010049765.1:0-86886 GCA_916701655.1 Sebastiscus albofasciatus
AAATACTGTTTGAACTGGGGTTTTTTTTATTAATTTCACAGTATTTTACAGTTAATTTACTGTTTAAAGATACATTATATAGCTGTTTTATTATCTCACTGATTTGTTTTAATGCACTATTTAGGTTGTATTTTTTACATACATTTTAATAAACGTTATTTGTTGCCTAGATGAATAGACTTAGCAGGTTGCAGACATAGGAATAGTCACACTAAATACAATTAAAGGCACTTGTTAGGAAAAAGGCTATAATAGACTTGTTGACACTTTTCCCAAAATGTGTGTCTCTAGCTGGCTACAAGCACAGAATGCAAACCAGAACAACATGTGATGAAGAACAGTAAAGCTAATTCACTGATTTTACAATCATGTACGCTGTACAAGCCTCACATGTGCAGATCAGGTCCCAGAATTAAAACAAATACTGCATGAAACTGTTACTGATGATATTTTAGACAGCTAATCAGCAGTAAAGTGCTGTTTTTTAAGAATGCATTATAGTTCAGTTAAAAAACAAACAACAGGTTTTCTTTTGTATTAACAGTAAAGCACTGTTTTTAGCAATAACAGGTCAATACTGTTGAAATCCTGCTGGTATATAGTTGTGTCTTTAATAGAGTGTGAGATAGGCATATGTAAGAAAAGCTAAATGCAACTGCTGATAGTTTGATGGAGAAGTATGCATGGGCATGTAGGCTGTATGCAACTGAATATGGATGTATATATGTGATGTGTTAAATATGGACTTGTGGAACACTTTACACGGCCACGTATCTTCAGAAAGTAAGGTTGGAGGTTGGAGGAGCCACAGTTCTCCAGAAGACTGAGTTGACTCACAAGCACTGTGTGGCATCCGCATGCCTCTTTTCCTGCATATGCATATATACACTGTACATGTATATTGAAACAGGAAAAGAGTTAGGTATAACTATCAGTAAAGTTTGGTATACACTGTGATAACTTCAAGGAGAGGAAAACATGCACATTCTCAAAATTGTTTGTGGTGCTGGGAGTAGATCCCCTCAAATATGTACTTTTTCAAAAAAATGACTTGCTCCTGCACACACTTTTCTCTGCTTTACACTGTGATAATGCCTTCTCCAAATAAAAAGTAAATTAAAAAAAGAAGCCAATAAACTCTTGTTTGTCCTCCTGGATGCAGACATGTTGTTCACATGAGTTCACTTTAAATGTTTCTGACATGGTTTTACGCATTGTAACCATGTTGTGCCAACTTTTTATTATAATAAATAAATAAAACTAAATAAACTTTAAAATCAATTTCAGCAGGAGCTTTGAAAAAATAAAACAAAACAGGACTGAACCATAAATTTAAATCTGAACACACATTTTGTGATAGTTTGACTTTATTCTGACACTGAATGAGAAGTAATGCAGAGGTCACGTGTTGTCAGTTCACGCGCTTATATTTCATAGAATCACACAATTAACTTAAACAGATCGGTAACTATAAACTGACATTGTTTTAATTATATAGTTAATGATATAATTATTGATAATTCATTTTGCGCACATGGTAATCTGGACAATTACGCATGGAAAACTATAATAATAAATAAATAATGATAAGAGAAAACGTTATTTATCTCGAGGGAAATTGCAACAATTAATAATAATAATTAAATAATATTTATGTCAGAATAACTATAAAGAATAACTGTTTTTAAAAACTTTTGTTTTCGCAGAACATGCGTCTGAATTGAATGCATCTTTGCGCATTACTGTAACTTTTACGCACGGATATTACGCTTTAACTTAACTTGTATTATAAAGCTGGAGTCACTCATTCAACAGGTTGGACTACTTCTTTTAATATTATAACTATTAATTAATGTCTTTGTTGTTTTATAATTGCTTTATTTGTGGCACAAAGGCCTCCTTATACACTTGAGAAGTCTATTCAATAGGCAGCAAATTAGCCGAAAAAAGGTAAATTAACTTTTTTTATTTCTTCTAAAAGTGCATATTTACTTGGGAAGATATGAGCTTCATCACAGTAAACAGTCTGCATTGTAATGAAAAACTCTGTCCAACATGTGGATTTAAATGAATCAAAAGTCTTTATAATTTGT
This sequence comes from Sebastiscus albofasciatus, assembly GCA_916701655.1. Classification (NCBI taxonomy): domain Eukaryota; kingdom Metazoa; phylum Chordata; class Actinopteri; order Perciformes; family Sebastidae; genus Sebastiscus; species Sebastiscus albofasciatus. Next base: position 2,094 of record CAKAOI010049765.1, read on the forward strand.
TTTTTTCTGGATATAATTCAGAAAAGTTCCAAACAATACTGTTAACATTTATAAATAGAAGCTCTGAATAAAAATCCCAGCATAATATGAACTTAATTTAGAGAGAAGAAGAAAAAGAAGAAGAAGAAGAAACTCTCAGCGACTATTTCTCATGTGAGACTGGAGATGAGTCAAAACAGATCTGTAATTTAAACCCTTCAGCTGCGTTATGAAACAGACCCAGTGAAGGGCTGGTTTTCATGTTTTAAAACGATCCAACAGATATACGAAATGTGACCAGCTTCTACTTAAATATGCTTTTATTTATTATGAACAATTTTAGGCTTTTATTTTGTAGTTTTGGCTGCAATTCACGTGATCAAAGTCACGCCGAATTAAAGGTCTGAGTCATTATAATAACACTGAATGAAGAGATAATGTGATTTACTATTAGAAGTATTTTAAACAGGCGATTTGTCTCTTTTCCTCATGAAAAATCATCAATAGGAAGTTAAAAGCTAGTTAAAAAGTGTTTTTCTTCCATGGAGCCAAAGTCATGTGTTACTCTAATATTCCTACAGGCACTTAAAGGGGTAGTTTTACATTAGTGGTTGTATAGTTTCAGTGTAAATGTTGCTTTAGGTTTTTACTGCAGCTCTTTGGCTTTCTATTCTGCACCAGCCAACCTTTGAAGAGAGGCCAAGAGGTCATCCGTCATCCTGAGATTTCATTGCTCGGTTTGAAGAAACCAGGACCATGCAGTATATTTCATCCACTCTGGATGTGAGACTCGGTTGTGGATATTAAAGCTGCAAGCTCTGACTGCAGATTGCTGTTTGGGGACTCCCGCCTGTTTACAGATGCATAATTTTTGGCTCCTCAGTTTTGTTGACTCTGGCAGGAGAGCTCAGACTCACACTGAACTGCAAATAACATGAATGATTTAATGTCTGATATCAGCGATGGGAAGGAAAGCCATGTTTTTATGCATTAAAAGAAGAAAAATAAGAGAGAAGAGTATGAAAATATTGTTGTCTTATGAAAAAAAATAATACTTTTTGAAGTTTTTCTCCTATTTACATGAATAAATGTGATAAATCTTAAGTGCACAAATGTGTAAATCACTGGTTCCCAACCAAGGGGAAGAGGGTTCAAGAGGCCTTTTTGAGTTTAAAGGGTGTAAGGCAACTTTTTAAAAAAAATAGAAAGTTGGCCTATATGTCAGCATATCATCCATTTGTATGAATAACATTAAATTAAATTGCTATTTTTAAAGTTTGGATTATTATTTAAGATATAAACAGGATAAGGGCACGGTGAGCTATTCCCAGAGCCTTCCCTCTCTGCCAAACAGCCTTGTCCTGCTTTAGAAAAGTACGCAGTTAAAACAATCAAAGAGCTGATAGAATAATGGCCAAGCATCAGGAAGAAGATAAATGTGTCAAATAAGAAGCCTATTAAGTAGGTATGTTTGTTAAAATTAAAATAAAAAAGACAAAATTGTATTAAAAGTTCATTAAAATAACAGGAAAACTCATCTCTGATGCAAAATTCACAGGAAATAATCTGCTAAATTCATCCAAATTGCTCGTTTTTTTTCACAAACTTCCTGCAGTTATTGTTCACTATTTGGGTTAATTGTACAGCTTATCAGTTATTCTGTACTGTTATTGTTATGCGTTGAATATAATATGAAATATCCATAAAATATGTCAGGGGTCATCAGATTACTGAATAATAGAAAAAAGGTCCCCTAAGGAAAAAGGTTGGGAACCAAATCATGTCCATGCATCTTAAGATATATAATATAGTATAAATCATATGCTCTGAATAATAATTAGTGTCTGTTTATTTTGGAAAAAAGTCAACTTATCTCATTAAAATTCTTATTATTATTATATTTCCTCCTTTTCCTTCACTGAAAAACTAATAATATGCAAATATTTCTCATTTCAAAACACAAGCTGTCTCCTACTTCACTGAGAAGTTCATGAAGGTTTTAAGTTTCCACATCAAACTTTGGAACCATGAATAGCTCCCATACTCGCTGTGATGTCACAAAATCATGATCGTATCATCATGCGTATACATCCTGTTTACATTCAGTGTTCCCATCTGAATTACTGTCATTAACAATTACAAACTCACACGTCTTTTATATTTACTTATGTTTATATTTATCTTAACTGCACTATTTTATTCTTAGATTATCACTTTGATTTTACATTTACTAGTTTGATTTTCCCTTTTATATAGACATATTTTATCAGTATTGTTTTTTTTTAAGATTTTCATTGACAATGACTGCTTTGCTGGAATTAACGAATGACAAATAAAGAACCTTGAACGCTGCAAACTCAGGTTTAAGGTGAGCTCATAGAAACTTTGAGTAGATGGATTTGAAAACATCACAAACACCCAAATGAAGTTACACACAAAGCACATTTTTGACACCTAGTGGCTTAAACAAAACCCATTTGTTGATTTTAGTCAAGTTCATAAAGTTTTTTGAACAACTCCCGAGTCTTAAATCTGAGGATAAACTTCTGGAATAATGAGTGAATTTACCTTTCATCAGATCAGCAGCTCAGACACATCTCTCTCTCTCTCTCTCTCTCTCTCTTTCTGCAGGTTGTGTCTTCATAAATCAGTTGAAAGCTACTAAACATAATTCACATGCTGCACCATGAGCAACAGAAGTAGAAGTGACACCAAAAACTCCAAAACCTCCTGGCTGATAGGACAAGACAGCACCAGCACCAGTCCACCTCTATAGGAGCGGATGTTGTAAACCATGACAGGCCATCACACTGAGCCCTGGAGGTTGGCTACGACATTCAATCTCCATACAGGTTGTGTGTGTGTGTGTGTGTGTGTGTTTTGTTTCCCCACATTTTCTCTCTCAACTGTAACAGCTGGCTCGATCGCTCCCCTCTCACCCTCTGATATGAAACTCTGTATCCGGTCAGACACTTTACGAGGATGTCGAGCCGTTTCAGGTCTCCCGGCCTTGGCTAAATCCCCACAGCGCCCCTTTTATGGAGGGAGGATGGCAGCGAGAGGAAGGGGACGCTGGTTTCTCCGAGAGCGCTGATGGAACTGTAACCAAATACCAAAACTAGGGGTAAAGGGCGGAAGGGGAGCACATGTTGACTGACAGGTGCAGAGGTGGGCCGCTAAATAGAGCTTATTGGAGGGATGGTGATTTGTGCTTAAAGCGAGCATATCCTCTAAGGCTATAATTGAAACTTAAATCCAGATATTATGTGGAGTCAGCACCACCTAACGAGGCTGGATGAGGCCTCCACTTCAGGTGCACAGTTTAGAACTTATACGGCGAGACACTACAGGCAAAACCATTGTTTATCATGCACTTTTGGGCTATTTTGCTTCCATGACATGTCTTCTTTCAGACTAGTGGAAAGAAAACACATTTAGCTGTTTATTTTACTACTTTGCTTCATTTGCATATATAAACATAACATTTCAGAAAACTTGTAATACAAAAACTAATTGTCTTAATGTCAGTAATCAACTGGGGAAGTTTCATGATGATATCTATGAGTTAAATTTTTTACCTTATTCACCTGTAGTGTCGTCAAAATGTATGAAATTTTACAATCCATATCTTTAAAGGACATTTTTTCTCAGACTCTGAGCCAGAAATCTCCACTTCAGTAGCACTTACACACACCAAACTTTCCAGTTTCATTCCTGCCTATATTCTGAAGGTTTTTACAAAGGGGGATTGTTCATATATCATTCAAAGCCTGATTTATATCACATTTTATTCCTAAAAACATGGCGAAAATTGATTTTTTTAAATGGATGTTGACAATATTTTCTTATTTTTAAGTGATAGAAAGACATATACAGAATTTCCAGTGTAAAACATTTGACTCTAATATATCGACAAAATTAAACAAGAATTTTGAACCTGGCTTTATCCAATGTTCACATTTCTGTTCTGGAAATGTATGTAAATTAGCACATATTTGAAAAGATAATGCCTCATTTGCATATTAAAACATACATTTTCAAAAACTTGTAATACAAAATTAATGAATCTTAATGTAAGTAATCAACTGGGGAAGTTTAATTGTGATATCTATTAGTTAACATTTTTTTTACCCTATTCACCTGTAGTGTCTTCAAAATGTATGAAATTTTACTATCCACATCTTTAAAGGCCATTTTCTCAAAATTAAATCTCCACTTCAGTAGCACTTACATGCACCAAACTTTCCAATTTCATTCCTATCTATATTCTTAAGGTTTTTACTGAAGGGTTTGTTCATATATAATTCATAGCCTGATTTATAGAACATTTATTCCTCAAAACATGGCAAAAATGTATGTTTTTATGGCTGTTGACAGTATTTTCTGATTTATGGAGTGATAGAAAATTCAACCTTTTTCGATATACAATTGTCTCAATGTAAGTAATCAACTGAGGAAGTTTCATTATGATATCTATTAAAGTTTTAACCCTATTCACCTGGAGCTTTAAGTGGAAACAGCAACACAAAAGACAGAATTACAATCATGACGCGTTTATTGTTAGAGAACATTTGCCCCCATACCGGGGTCAGCTATATTCCCTTTGCTTTGGTGCAGGTGAACCGTATCGAATGAAACCATTATTATGAACATGAATGAAGACCCATCAGTACATTTGCACGAGTAGCAAAACATAATGAGGCTTTACTAACTGTCAAGTATCAGGGATCAAGTTAAAGTCCAAACACTGAACGGATATCAAGTGTCGCAGCTGCTTCAAAGACTTCATATTTTGTCCTATTTTCATACGCTGACTGAAAAATCAAACCTGTGATTACATGATGTCTTCATGTCCATTATATATATATATCCTGTTGTACAACGCAGACAGTGATCCCCGTGTGGATCCATAGGAGCAATTTCATACTGTACAAGATATATAACATCAGTCAAGTACAACATGGAGAGGAACCACTTTATAAATAAATACAGAATATGTACAGCACACACACTGTGAAATGATTACAACCTGACGTGTGTGTGTTTTCTGTAAATCAGTTGTTTTGATCCGAATCATTTCCAGCTCATTTCCTGCAGTGAGCGCCAGTGGCTTCAGTTAAACACAGATAAAATAATGCGTCCGTCATCGCGACCCCTCCGAAGCACAACGAGTGGTTAAAGGAGTTAAAATAAAGCTCTCAGAAGTGTTCAGGCGTCTATGAAACTAGCTCTGCAGCGCGAGCGGTGAAGCAGCTGGAGGTAGAGCCGGTTCTTCGCGATCCCTCCGAGGCTTCTTGCAGGTGAGCGCCAGCAGCAGCAGCATGGGCAGGTGCCAGAGGCTGCAGAAGAACAGCTTGCGGGCGCTGCTGCGGTCCCCCTCGCGGTAGAAGCGGAAGGCCAGGTAGCTGATGTACAGGTTGATGGGTAAGGAGATGACGGGGAAGGTCCAGGTGGTGACGTCCAGAACGGGCGCCAGGGTCGACAGGCCGATGAGGCCCACGCTGTGGCGCAGGGCCACCCGCTTGCACATGCCAGGGTGGGTGACGGACATCATGCGGTAGCCGCCGCGGGAGTAGTCTTCCCTCAAGTTCCAGCTGAGGGCGTTGAAGTGGGGGAACTGCCAGCTGAACAGGAAGCCGCCCATCAACAGAGCACCTAGTGGGGGAGACGGAGGGAGAGAGAAACGAATGAGGAGGGATGGGGTTAATGATGAAGAGTCTGAGGGACTCTGCATGTCAAATATTGGGCCAGGAAGTGAAATAAAAGTTTCATGTTTATGTATGTTTGGGTAAAAAGTACCTATTTTTAATGGTACAATGTAGAGCTGCAATGATTAATCGATTAATTGTCAACAATTAACTGAATCGCCAACTATTTTGATAATCGATTAATCCGTTTGAGTCATTTCTTAAGAAAAAAAAGTCTAAATTCTCTGATTCCAGCATCTTAAATGTGAATATTTTCTGGTTTCTTTACTCCTCTATGACAGTAAACTTTGAGTTGTGGACAAAACAAGACATTTGAGGACGTCATCTTATCTTAAACACTGATCAACATGTTCTGACATTTTATAGACCAAACAACTAATCAATTAATGGAGAAATTAATCAACAGATTAATGGACAATGAAAATAATGGTTAGTTGCAGCCTTAGCACATTGGTAATAAACAACACCTTCTCATCCCAACTGGTCATATACTGACACTTTGTCAGACCCCTCGGAGTAACTCTATTCGGTCGCAGTAAACACGTGGTTAATGTTGTGAATTAAACAAAAACACTTGCTTAGGTTTAGGCAACAACACCACTATAGTTAGGTTTAGGAAAAAAACAACATGGTTGGGATTAAAACTCCTACGTTCGTACAGTGAAAATGACACTGGAAGTTGTGAACAAGGGACATGAACGTTTGTAATGTGACGTATGGGACACGAAAAGCGGAACAGCTTTTCCGACGTCACAGCAACTGAGATAGATAGAGAATATAAGGTGTAGGGCTGCAACTGGCGATTATTTTCATTATCGACTAATTAAAAAAAAATAATTAACTAATCCTTTTGTCTATAAAATGTCTGAAAATAGTGAAAAATGTCCATCCCAGTTTCTCAGAGTCCAAGGTGATGTCTTTAAATGTCTTGTTTTGTTCACAACCCAAAGATATTCAGTTTAATATGATATAAAACAGAGAAATGCAGAACATTTCCATATTTGAGGCCATTTTTGCATGAAAAATGACTTTACTGATGAATTGATAACGAAAAGAGTTTAGAGTATTAGTGGATAAATCGTTGCAGCTCTAAAACGGTGCTTTAGTTCATGACTATAGCCAGCTTTTTACAATAAAGACCAAGACAATACAAACTCATAGTAGTCCAGTAGAGACAGCTGTTCTCAGATGCATCACACAGTTTGGTAATCATTAGTGTTACATTTAGTTTCAGTGAGTCAAACCAGAAGAACATGTGTGCAGACTGACGGGAAGCTTCCCCCCTTTGTTTTTTTTAGTGACCGTGGTTTGTGTTTCACATTCTGCGTGAGGGCGACAAACAGACCCGTTGACTGTCATGTTCACTGCAAGTACTAATCAGAGTGAGTCAGCACAACAAGAGCAGCAAACAGAGCAGCAAATACAGGCCTGCTTTTGTCTTGCTTTTAGTAAACATGATAAATCCTCACATATGAAAAGCTTCGGTGTGATACCGGGCCTGATAGTGTGCTCTGCTCTGAGGAGACATTTAGAGAACATATATATATTTACTGTAATCATTGGGCTTCATCATTTGATAACAGACAGTTCACTCGGAGGGCAAGTTCATCCACATCTACATTATGTTTTGAAGCATGAATCAGGGGTCCTTTAATGGAACAGAACTGCTTCCATTTTTACAGATGAATAGCCGAGAAATTCATTAAACATTATGCTGAAAGAGCCGACCAAATATTTGGAGCGTAAATATAAACTCGTGTGAGCCCTTCTCGGGTTAACGGCAGCGACATGATGAAACACATTTCCTACAGTTGCCATAACAGAACACTTAATGTGTCCACCAAACAAAGCTGATAAGCCCCTCCAGTTCCCTGTCTCTTCACCAAGTTAACGTCACATTCATTAGGCTGACGCTTTTGTCCGAAGCGACTTACAATCAGCGCATTCAAATTCTGCAGGAGCAGGAACAAGAGCACTAACAGCTCTACAGGGGTTTTGGGGCAGTTTGTAAATAAAGCTTTATGTAGTGTGAGATCAGGCCTGGTCAGAGAGGTCCTGATGAAGCCAGTGAAGAGCAACAAACAACAACAAGTATCAGTGCAGGAACACAGCAGTGGGATTTAACCAAGGCTGCAACTAACAAGTCCAATGTTGATTCATCTGCTTTTTATTTCAGTCTATAAAATTATTCCAAATTACTTGTTTTGTGCAACCAACAATCCAAAACCCAAACAGCTCAGAAGACTATTTGAGTAGCTGCTGAATATATATATTCACAAAAGCTGTCAACTGATTAAAATATCGCAAATTATTAATTAATGGCACATTTTTTATCAGATCAAAATGTACCTTAAAAGGGAGATTTGTCAAGTATTTAATACTCTTATCAACATGGGAGTGGGCAAATGTGCTTGGTTTATGCAAATGTATGTATATATTTATTATTGGAAATCAATTAACAACACAAAACAATGACAAATATTGTCCAGAAACCCTCACAGGTACTGTATTTAGCATAAATAATATAATAAATAACAGGTAACAACAGCTGTCAGTGTGTCAGTGTGCTGACTTGACTATGACTTGCCCCAAACTGCATGTGATGATCATAAAGTCTGTAAAGGGGAGACTCGTGGGTACCCATAGAACCCATTTTCATTCACATATCTTGAGGTCAGAGGTCAAGGGACTTCTTTGAAAATGGCAATGCCAGTTTTTCCTCCCCAAAATTTAGCACAAGTTTTTTTGCCTCCTTTGTGACAAGCTAGTTTGAGATGGTTGGTACCGATGGATTCCTTCTGAAACCTCTGAAAGATTGAACAGCAACCGGGTCCGCCGGCGGGCTGTCAGTGTTTTGGAGAATTGATACAGTATCACAAAACATAATATCGCGATACTCATGTGTATTGATATTTTCTTACACCTCTACTGTGCACGCAGCAAGAGGAGAGGGCAACATCCTGTGGGAATCCTCTATTATTAGTATTATTATTATCCTCTATAATCAGCCTCTAGTACACACGAGTCCACCTCTCCCCCCGTATATCTCAGCTGATGAGTCGTACCTAGATCCAGACAACCTGTGGCGGCCGTCCAGCCCATGATGGGAGGTATCGCCCCCACCACTGCTCCCACCCAGGTGTTGGTGATGCTGAGCCTCTTGAGCGGTGTGTAGCAACAGGTGTAGAGGAAGATGTTGAGGGCGCCCAGGAAGCCCGTCAGGGGGTTTACCGCCAGCGTGAGCAGAGTGACTCCGGGAATACCACAGGCCAGAGCAAAGGACACCGCATGGAGGGGACTGATGAAAAGAAAGGACAGAAAAGGAGGCAGACAAAGTGAGAATCAGCTAAATCAGACAGAGGAAGATGTGTAAAAGATGAGTTTCAGATGTTCTTTTTTAATAAAAAGCAAGTTACAATACACAGATTCAGGCTCAGACAAAAGCCTGTCACCGCCACGGGAACTATGGGATGATAAAGTTTTGTGAGGCTTGTGCAGACCCCAGATAAGACAATGATAGTTCCACATGTTCAGCACACACACACACACACACCCATGGGGGCCACACACTAGCAGTCAGCAGCCGTGCATGGCTGAGTCTCAAAACGGGAGGCTTAGAGGAGCTCATCTGATAAGAGTTTGTCAGGGATAAAAGTAGCCCTGCAAGATGAAGAGCATGTGCACACGCCAGAGATCAAAACTAGCAGAAGAAAACCACTGCGGCTCAGGCTTTTAGCCGGATGAAGACTTCCTCCTCCTCCTCCTCCTCCTCCTCCACCTCCTCCACCTCCTTCTCCTCCCCTCATCTTTTATTGAAAGCAGTGATGGCAAGGTCTGGTTCAAATTCACCAGTAAATGCTCCATAAATTAAAGAGAGGGTAGATTAAAATCTTGACCAAACGCAGGCCTTTTTCTTCAAAAAGCAAACAGGGCTTTTATTTTGGTGGTGTGGCCGAGCGGGGAGATTGGTACATTAATGTGATTAGTGGTGTTATGTCTGTTTTATGTGGGCTGAGGTGGGGCCGCGCAGGCTGGCTATGGGGCTGTCGACAGTCTGGCTGTGGGCTGGCTCAGCGGGGGTCAGGGAGGAGAGGGAGTGCGTCACATGGCCCGAGGTGGGTTTACTGTCCTCTGCTCGCAGTTCGACGCAGCCGCAGTCATAACGTCAGGTGATGAGGCCGTCTGGTTAGACCGCAATCGAGGCCACGTATCCAAAAGGATTCACCCCTTAGGTTAAAGAAACAGGATGATTCTACTTAAAGCTGTTAAATATTCAAGTGGTCAGTAAAATAAAGCAATGAACTTTCCAAATGTGTAAGCCTCGTCTACAACAGAATGGCTTCAGGGACTGGTGTAAAACTGGGAACAGAGTACAGATTATTAAAACCTACAAAGACTAGTCGCTATCTCCACAAACATACAGAGATATTTTGCTTATTGACAGCCAGAAAGGTGCACATATTGAACTCAAATACTGAGGACACCCTGTAATCACTAATCCTGCAAGAGAACGCTCAAGTGTTCGTGTACTCAAACACAAACCCATTATAAAAACAGTTTGTCTTGCTAATTTATGCAGCAATTTGTGCAGGAAAGACAGAGAAACCGAGGAAAGATGCTACTTTTGGTTTAGATGGTAAACTATGCAGAGAGAGCAGGAGGTAAGTGACATTAATAAGAACGAGGTGAACTTTAGCTGAGCCGTGGCTCTGCACTCAGAGCTAGATTAACTGAATTACAAAAATAGCTCAAGAGTACACTGTAGCAGGGTTCAACGTTAATGTTGTCCACACATGTGGAAGCCTCAAACACCACTACAAAGGACGGGGGGGGGACTGTCATCCACATTTTACAAGAGAACAACAAAAGGTGGGGAAGATGATACACTGACTATTGTAGTCCAGACAGAAGATGACAAAGTGTTTCCGATGCTCACATCGTATTGGGCAGACAGACTTCCGCAGTAAGACAGATGTAGGGGAGAGACATCAATTGGCTCATAGAAAGCCTGAAGACAACACGGACAATGTGTAAAATGTGGCCTTCTGATGGTTTGTTTGACAGGAAAGTCCAACCTCCCATCTGCTCGCCATCTCCACACAAGATTGTATGTGAGAGAGAGAGAGAGAAGAAGGGTGAGACAAAGAGCGAGCGATCATGTGTTTCTATGCGTCTCGGAGACAGACAGACACACACCTCCTCTCTCTTGTCAGGGACCGGCTAAAAGCCAGAGAGAAGAGTCTGTGTTTAGATAGCGAGAGAACATCTTCAATCACCAGCTCAACAGCACGAGAGTCCACTTCTAAACAGCATGTCAATGGAGGATTCCTGAACCTGGGATGAGATAGCTGCGGGTCAAGGTCCGGTTATAGTACTAACAGGCTGTTTTAAGTGCCTATGGTTGCTGGTATATATCAGTAGGCATGTGGATCGGACTGTTGTGGAAGGCGTTTATGTCAGATTGTTTGCTTTTGTTCTTCCTGAATAGAAATGAGAGGACAGATAGAGGTCTTTTCCTGTGAGAGTGAAAAGCAAAGGAGGCAGTTTCCTGGCACTGACAACGGGTGAAGAGGACATGTGGTTGGTTTGTGTTTTTTATGGTTTATGCATCAGTGAATATCTGTGCGTCTATTAAGGATGTCAGTCTCCCAAAGGGGCAGGTAGAGACGGGCATACAGTCAGATTTGTAGGAGCGTGGCGATGCGCGCAGTTCACTGAGCACCAATGCAGAGGTTATCTGACATCTAAGCAGTAAGGGTGTTCAGGTAAACTACACCCGTCCTTCCCAGCCTGGTACCAAGCTCGCATTACACCTGACAGGTGTACAGCAGAGGATCGTCAGTTCGGGCATGCATTTCTGTTATTGGCAGCTATGGTCTGCTGCTACTCTACATACACAGCTTTTTAGCACCATGACAACTCGATAACTAAAAGTGGAACAGAAGGGTGTAAATAAATAGGGATGTGTGCTCAGTGCTACTGTTTTATTTAAAGGTACTACGAGGACATTTAGTGTTGATTTTGGCGGTCCCTGTGGACAAAAGCGGTAGTGTTTCCGAGCACCAGAGTCCCTTTAGAAAACCTCTCATTTTACTGCAGCAGGGTCTGACAGTTTGCCCCATGCAGTCCTGGTTCTGGTTCTCCTGTGCCTCCCTTCTCTCCAGCAGGCCCAGCAATACGGCCTGGGCCCCCAACAGCGTGGTATCGGCGTTGGCTCCCAGCGTATGTAGGTCATATAGAGGCATCAGTGTAACATTGAAACTGTTTCCTAACCAGTTAAATGTTCCTTACAGTAACTTTAAGGTGTGGTCATTATAATATTGCCTGCACATACACATATGCATCGACATCACAAGCCTGTTAGATCATGTTTCGTCACTGGAAAAATGTCCCTCAGCAAGCCTCGACAAGGATAAGGTCAGTGAGCATTGAGAACAGTAGCAGACTCTGACATTCGTCCAGTATGAATTGCACAAAAGGCAGCTTGGGAGGCTCGGTAGCTGTCATGTAGTGTTGCTGGGCTGCCTGCCTCAATACCGAGCCGAACTCCAACTCATGCTGAGCTGCTGCGTCTCTCTCCTCCTGTACACTCGACTCACTGTCTTTTTAAAGCAATAAAAAGTGCAGATGGGGTTGCTGTGCCAAATTTTTCATACCATGAGGGAAAAAAGCTGTTTAATAGGCACAAAGACCGAAAACTGTACCTGATTTGCCCTCTGACGAGCGGGCGGTTCTTCGTGCGGTTCATGTTGGAGTCGAAGGGCACCTCAAAGTACTGTGGAGACAGAAATACAAGTGGGTTAACACAGGAGACACACTATATCATGAACTACATCAGGCAGCACTGAAAATGAATCACTTTATTTGCTAAAATGCATCTATAGTGTTGCCTAAATTCTTCTTAAGTGGGGTTTGTTTTATGTGTGGTTCTTGCACACCTCCTACACCGCAGTACAGATGTGGTTTGGTTAATTTTCAGCAATGTCGAGGTGCAAAGTTTGGGCTGAGATACATTACAGCAGACAAAGATTTATAGCGCAATCCCAAAAGGTGTGAATGGAAACAGTCACTATGATGCATTTCTCTGATGTTGGTTGTGTTGAAGTTCACAGAAATGTAAAATCAACTTGGTTAATTTACAATCATCACAGGACGTCCACCACGGCTGCCTGTGTGAGTCTTTCTATGCAACATCTGGAGAGAAACAATGTGCTTAAGGCCCGGTCATAGCAAATCACTGAACCACCCTGCACTTGGAGAGTAAATGGACTGGAGGTGGAAGGTGGAGGCAGCGAGCTGTTGGGTGGGAGGTGGCGGCGGCGGTGGTGGTGTGGGTGGGTGGGGGGTGTTCTGGGATACAACTATGTGAAAAACTACTTATACTCCTGTTTTATGATCTGCTCTGGAGGAGTATGCTTCAAAGTGCTCCCATGAGATTGGCAATGTGTGACTAAAATGCAAACACATGGGGTGCTTAAACGCAGGAACTAGCTAATCTGTGTGTGTGCAAGTGAGTGTGTGTAAGCGAGCACAGGGATGTGTGCATTTGCTTGCCTGCATAAGAGCCTTTGACTAATGAAGAAAACAGATAAAGCACTTAAGACTACGGAATATCGAGATCCATCTCCTCTGATATATGGCTCACATAAAATATCTAATAAACAGATAATCCACTTTTCTCTTCTCTAACCCCAGTTCCTAGATTTACCGCACTCGTGACATCGGAAAAAAGCCACCATATTATTAAAAAACTCCTGGTGGAAACAATTGCATTTCATTTCGTATAGATTTTGATTTTAGAAGAACATTAAGGAGAAAGCTGCACCATTAAGGTCTGATGCACATGATATCTCACAACACTCAAATGAGACTTGGAGTTGAGATCCAAATACAAATCAGCAACGGAAAGATCAAACATGTCTGATAACAATGTGACCTTCTTAGATGAGTTTTTTTTGAAGGAAGACCGATCTTCTCAGAGCCGGTGGTCAACAATACTTCAAAATGACTGCCGAAATGCCAACCCGGAATCTCTATTTCAACTGTTAGTTCATTGCATTACATTTTAAGGCAAGTGTTTCACACCAAGCACGGATTTTTGCCAACATTTTTTTGAGAAAATTAATAAAAAACAGATTTTGAGGGTTCTTATGAATGCTCGCACACACCTGCAGAACATTCGCGCGGGAAAAAATATTCGGACGGGCCTCAATTTGAGCCGATTTTCGCCTGCGGAAGTATATGTTTTACTAATGAACTCCTTTGTTCCAACTGTTTGCCATCGTTATGCATAATATTTAGCCATGTGCTTCTGTTTGTTGAATGGAGAGTATGTATTTTTGGAACAATGGGCGTTTGTTTTTGGACACGACTATCTCAACAACCAAATAACGGACAATATATGACTTGAGATTGCCCAGCAGCAATGAAGATGGGATACGATGGGATACGATGAAGATGGTAATGTAGCTGAAATGCACCTGCTAATGTTATATGTTGGTCACGGAACGAGGCTAGCTAAAACAGCTAACGTTAGCATTCAATTGGGGTTCGATTCGTTTATGTATTGTGTAGTTAAGTTAGCCTAGGTGACATTCTCGGTCTGGATAGATTTTTGTTGTGCGGAGCAACGTGGATAATTCACACCGGACACAGTGTGCATTAGTTGTCAACGTGGAAAATTGGCATGTGGATTTTCCGTATTCTCACATTACATTTTTGCATTGCACTGGAGAGAAATGTCATTTACCCTGGTTTGCATGAGCCAATAGTGAGTTATACTACTATTTTCTGCCATTTTCAATACAAAATTAGCCTCCGTATCGAGAGAAACAGAGCCTTTGATGGTCGTGCCTACAACAGTTGGACAAGTAGGTAAATATATCTCCATATTTGGCTCCAGTTACTGCTGAAATTGCAGAGGCACTAAAACCCTTCGAGCACCCAAAGACATTAAAATTAGCGGTTATAATATAAGTATATACGTATATAATATATAATAAGCTCTCTCCATACGCTCCAAAGGAAACCTCCTGCTTCCCCTTTTTCCGTCTTTGGTTCAGTTGTAGTGGAGCACCACCTAGCTGGGTCTGACTGGACTGGGCCAAGCTAATGGACAGCTGTGTATGCGGCTGTGGGACCCCAAGGCCCAGGCTGAGGTGTTAATTCTATTTCCTGGGTCAGGAAATGCGTCAGGAGGTCAGGGGCCGCATGAGAGAGAAATGCACTTTGTGGCCAGGCCAGAGCAGAGCGGTGCTGAACCAGGCCTCGGGCAGGCCCGGGGCCAAGCTCGTTGCAACACTGCTCACATAAAAAAAAGGATCCACTTAGTTTCCAATAACATCATCCCACATGTAAAAATAAAAAAAGGACCCCGATACTGTGTGCATAGCAGTGCTCTGTGCCCCAAAGGCATATAAAGGTACCTGTACAGTATATAAGAGTGAGAAAAGTATCTCAAAACCCAAGATCTACAGCGTAGCCTTTGTTTGGATGAACCTGCCGTGTGTGTTTGCGGATGATTTCATGTGAATGTCAAAGTCACCCCACTGCGTGCGCTGTTGTCATTTCACAGTTTGTCCAGTTCTGCTCTCGTTCCTCCCTCTTTGCCTTTTAAGTCAGAGTGCCTCATCTGGTTCGCATCAGTGGCCCTCTCAGCCCATGTCATTATTTCCGCCCAACGCTGCCATGTGTTACAGTGAGTGAGGGCATTAAAATAATTGGGCCATTTGTGTTTTGTGTGCAAGCACGTGTGTTGCTAACAGGTAGGTCTAAAACTTTGGTGCATCAGTTTAAAATCGACACGTCTTCACCTGCTTTGAGTCGAGGTCACTTGACTGTGTAATTAGCTGGAATAACATTCAGTGGTTATAGCGTTTAATCTCAAGTAAAGCTCTTCTGACCAGTGTAAATTTACAGCACTGTAACTAAATGCTAATAAGCCTTTAATCAATTATTATAAAACTTAGGCTTACTCCCAAAATACTGTTACTATTTAGACCAATGGTTCCCATTGTTGTAACTTTTTTGGGGGTGATGATGTCAGCGGGGGGCTCAGCTTTTCTTAAATACAAGTAATGGTGGGCTTCAAGGAAAATAGGTTGGGAACAACTGATTTAGAGGCCAATAAATATATTATTTACAATATTTAACTGTCAAGGCCTTAAGTTTTTTTTTTATTAATAAATACAATTTTATTAAATAAAAAGTAACAACAACTCTTGATATCAGGGTAATTATGTTGTTTTACTTTGTCTTATCACAGCCAAAACTATCTTAATTAGTAAGGACAGATTATTCTTTTTGAAGCACACAGCGTTTTATATCTATTTATTTTATTGATTCAGTCCTCATTATCGAGCACATGGTGCTCCTTTTAATGTAGCTTCTATTGTGTATTGTAGTTTTATGTTTATGTGTTTTAATCAGTCATGTCTGGATATGATATGTTGTGTACAGACATTTTGCACATGCAAACCAAAGACAAGTGTCTGCCTTTTGCACACAAAAGGTAAACAAAGTATTTCCTATTTTATTTCTATTCTATTCTATTCATAGGCCTACAATCAATTATTAAAGTTATGTAAATGTTTTTTTAAATAATATTTTGTATTGTGTTCTACAGTATTTTGGAATAATATCTGGGCTTGTTGTGGAAGGAAAGTCTGGACATGATTTCCTCTCTTCATTTCCAGCATGAACAACAATGTTCAAATTCAGTTTTCATTGTGATGATGTGCACAATGCCTCTGGCAAACAGACAGTCGTTTGTTTGTTTTTAACCCAATGTGTCTCTCTGATCGCTCACCAACACACCATGACACATCTGATTGAAACTGCCGGCTACTGTTTATTTTGTGAGCTCTACAGCCCACTCATGATTCACTCTGTGACATTGCTGAGCAGTGGAGTATCACGGTGGCGTACCTTCATCTACAGAGAGGCAGTAAGGAGGCTGAACCGGAAGTTAAGGAGACCTTGGCTGCTGCTATCAATTATGAGCACAAACACATACACACACACACACACACACACACACAAAAACCCCATAACTGTAGGGACAATTATCTGCCAGATGAGGACGGAAAACAGGCGAGACCAAAGTGAGACGCAAAGGAGAGGGGGTGTGCCGTCGCCAGATCCTCCGAGCTATCAAGGACAGAACGTGATCCATCGTCAACCACCAAGGCTCAATTGATAACAGGCTACAGGGACGCATTTCTTATTCTTGTGTAGAAGAAGATAACTTGGCTTTCATGATATAATTTATGGCGACACATTAGCAGTAGGAGTTTAAGGGCTGCGTAGTTTTGACGAAGTGTGTAAAATGTTTCACTCAGTAGATATTGTGAAGTTGGCCTGTATAACTATTGCGGGTGTAAGAAAATATTGATAGACATGAGTATTGCGATATTATGTTTTGTATCAATTTTCCAAAATGCTGTATTGATTTGTAATTAACCTATTCGCTTTTTTGCGTACAGTACAAATGTGTTATTTTCGCCTATTCTAAAATGGTGTATTTGAATATTTCTGCACACTGGGGTTCCTAAACAGTCTTTGAATTGCATAAATTGGGTATGACTGGAAAGCTGAGACTCTTGTGGATCCAATAAGTCCAACTGTATTCATGTGTGATGATGTTAGTCCCCATAGCAGCCATTTCACATAGACTTTGTTTACTCAGATTGTATACATATGGTGTGTTCTTTGTACTATGACAGTTTTCCTAAAATAAATTGAAATAAATTGCAACATATTGAACCATTGATACGCATCATATCGCCAGATTCTTGCCAATACATAGCCCTAATAAATATTAAGGAGAATGAACAAGACTGAAAATCTGACAACCTTATGCTTTGAGTGTGCACCAGTTACTCCTTGTGCTCCCCATGTATGAAGGAAGGGTTGCTTTACCAACCCCACGCTTCCTATCTGCTGGCAAACAACAATCGGAAGTGCAGTGAAGGTCGGAGACGAGTGATACAGTAACTACACGTTTGCCGTGTTTACTCCTGAGTGTGCCTAAACACAGGCAGAAGAACACACACAGCTGAGCAGCTGTGTGGCTTTGGCTCACAGGAACATCAGCTGGTCTAAACAGTGCGTCTCTATCAAGGGAAACCCAGGTGCACAGCGGGCTAAACCCAACAATAAGACCAAGTCATCACTTGTCAGAATGTCACCTGTTTGCACACTGGAGTTGAATGGCAGACTCAAACATCCACGGAGGCGGCGGCGAGGGGGGTGAGGGTGGTGCTGCGCTGCACGCGAGCCAAGTCTGCTTAAAACAGCACGAGAGCTCTCAAAGCCCCCTTGAACGCCAACTGTGAACTGTCTCTGATCAGCCACTTGACAAACAAGCAGCCAAAGATTTACATAGATTAAGCTTTCCTCAGAAGTCAATTCAATGGCTCTGGCAGACATTCACAACGGTTTGAAGTCAAATGAAAGAGATGGAACAAAACAGACGAGGCATGCAACCTGACTAGTCACAACACAAAAATGCTGGAATGGCAGATTAAGGTTATTTCAAGGTGTTTTTTACGGTAGAAGCGGGACTGCTCTGTTCTGTCACAGAAATGCTACTGATGTCTCTTGAGTCAAATGAATAGTCCTGGAGCTATGTGAGCAATGCTGTGATTTTACACTGCTTCCCTGAAGAACCTGTTAAACACTTCCAAAGTACTTATTAAACTGTTAGCAAGAACCTGCATGCGTGTCAGTGTGGAGTTATGAAGCAGGGGGGAAAAAGTCAGAAAATACAGAAGACAAAGCAGGAAGATGAAAGAGGGGAGCTGTCACTGAGGAACAGTGTGCATTGTAATTAGGGATGGGATGGGTGGTGGTTTACAACTAGGGCTGCAACTTATGGTTATTTTCACTGTCAAATGATCTGTTATTTTCTTGATTAATCGATGAGTTGTTTGGTCTATAAAATGTCAGAAAATGGTGAAAAATGATGATCATTGCCCGAGATGACGTCCTCAAATGTCTTGTTTTGTCCACAACTTAAAGATATTCAGTTTACGGTCATAGAGGAGGAAAGAAACCAGAAAATATTCACATTTAAGAAGCTGGAATCAGAGAATTAAAATGTTTTTTACCAGTTAATGGATTGTCAAAATGGTTGGCGATTAATTAAATAGTGGACAACTATTGATTAATCGTTCGGCTCAAGCAGGTACAGAATGGATTTTAATTGTCACATTACATAAAATGCATCATGAGCACAACTTAATCTGTTCAACTAATAGTGTAGGTTTCCCTTTACGACTCTTAGTCGATTAGTTGACTAATCGGTTGTTTTTGTCTTAGTCGACTATGATTTCTTTAGTCGATTAGTCGTTTTTTAAGTTTTTTTTCATGCTGAATGATTTCCAAGAAACTTATGAGCACATCTCTGGTGAACACAAGATTTAAAGTGGTGCTTTTGTGTGATTGTTTGTGGAGAAACTCAGATCTGTCGATTAAATCAACTCATCGATTAGTCCAGTGGTTTGCAAAGTTCTACAGGGTCCTCAGCAAAAATGGGAATCATTTATTTTCACTATAAATCCATTCATAAGTAACACAATGACAGAATGTATGACTGTTTAGGTCACGGATTTAATACACTTTCTGTAATAAAACACCTAAAAGCAAAAATCATATCAGATAGGGAGACCCTGGAACAACATCTTGGGGGTCTCTGGTCTAACTTGTGTCAGTTTGGGAACCACTGGATTAGTCGGCAAAATCGTATGAGTGTCAGTCGACTAACAATTTATTCTGTCAAGGACAGCCCTTCTTTCCTTTTATACTAAAAACATGAAGATGAAATGATGCAAAACGATAATGAAATCATCCAGAAGTTGCACATGGCCTGATTGTAAAAAAGTCTGAATATAAAATACCTTCGTACAGAAATACAACTAGAAACTGGAGTTTGGCAATAAAGTGTTTATAAAAAGAGTGCCGAGGACATCTCCATCACTTCATTGCTGTCACTGAGAAAACCGTAATATTTAGTTCACACTATCTGCAGCGGAGGTGAGAGATAAAAACAGGAGACATGTGTCTGTGTCTGGAATGCTGCATATGGACAGCTGGCAGATGTTTCTGGGGCTCCTCGCCCTCTGCGATGCTTTGATGTGATGAAATGATAGGGGATCGGCTGGTGTGATTAGACATGAAAAGATCAAATTGTTTGCGCTGTTCAATTCACGAGAGAAGAAATCACATAACCATATGAGTCAGACATCTTCTCACTCTGAATAATCACACTTCTATATACCAGAACTGCTGCTCTGCACTAAAGTCTCCTTTCGTTCTTCCTAGAGCCTGCAGTACTCTGTCTGGCCAAAGAGTGGATCAAGTCTCCCTTCCAGCCGAGTGCTGAACCCTCACCTCTTCTCCCTCTCTATACAGCGGTCTGTGTGGAGCTGTTGGCAGCAGTCCAGCTGGCACAGCCTCTCTCTTGATTGATGGCCTGAGTGTGGGACAGTGAAGTGCTAAACTGTCCTTATGTTAATCAGCCAATTAATGCCGAGCAGAGCCACATTGCCTTTGCCCTAATCAGTCCCTTCGCCTGTGAAGATACGGTCAGGATCTGGGAAAGCTTGCTGCAGAGCAGCGGCATGCTGTACTCGCACTGCCTGGGCTACGAAGAGAGGGAAGGAGTGGTGGAGCAAAAAGAGGATGGAGCTTGAAACAGAGACATTGCTAAAAGTAGAGGATTATTCTTACATGCTGATTTCTTCTAATCCATGTGATCAAAAGGAGGCTTTGACAGCCCCTGCTCTGCCACCACAAACATAAAAAAAGTTTTTTGTGTAACGAAAGAT
Source organism: Sebastiscus albofasciatus (assembly GCA_916701655.1). Taxonomy (NCBI): domain Eukaryota; kingdom Metazoa; phylum Chordata; class Actinopteri; order Perciformes; family Sebastidae; genus Sebastiscus; species Sebastiscus albofasciatus. The sequence goes on from CAKAOI010049765.1 coordinate 22,609, forward strand.
ATGAGAGTGTTATTTCTGTTCTGTGTAGAAGACCGCCTTAAGCTGATAACGCAGGAGGCCTGGGGGAATATTTTCCTTGTGTTTAGAAATCATGCCGTGTGTCAGATCCAGTGGGCAACTTCTGGATCTGAAAAGTGAAGCCAATGCTGAAGAGCGTTAAACTTGTATTCTTTCTAACAGCCAGCAGGGGGCGACTCCTCTGGTTGCAAAAAGAAGTCTGATTGTATAGAAGTCTATGAGAAAATGAGCCTACTTCTCACTTGATTTATTACCTCAGTAAACATTGTAAACATGAGTTTATGGTCTCAATCACTAGTTTCAAGTCTTCTTCAATACAGTATGATGTTCATTTAGTAAATTATGGTCCCATTTAGAGTCAAATAGACCATAAAGCTGGGGATGCTTTAGGGCGTGGCTACCTTGTGATTGACAGGTCGCTACCATGATGTTGTCCGGACTGGGAGTTGTCTGTGTTTTCGCCTTACAACTTTAACCCTTTCACTGTGTGTTTTCAGTTTGTGAAAGTTAGTTTAGTTCATTTTTGGTCGCCCAGAAAGGTCTGATTCAGCGTTCGTAGTCCATCCTTTCTTGTCACTTCTAGTTCCGAAACCAAGATGGCGACTGCCACATACCAAGATGGAGACAGCCAAAATGCCAAGCTTGAGGCTTCAAAACGGCAGTCCACAAACCAATGGGTAACATCATAGTGACTAAGTCTATGGTCGGATCCAGGGCATGAATTTCCTGCCAAAGTGGCCTTGATGCTCCGCCTGCACTGCCTAAGCTGATTTCGCCGTTTACTCCTCTATCTCTTCCTGTCAATACATTTTATTGACACCAGTGTCTTTTACTGGGCAACATCAAGTGAAAAGCTGCGCACATAACCAGTGGTGGGTTAAATTTTGAACCTGGTATGAACCGCTGGAAAACTGGGCTACTTACTGTATGATGAATCGGATCATATCACCATTTTCATCATTAATGATGCGTCCCGACAAGGCAACAGCGTCTCCTAGTGTGAGGGAGGACTCTGATTAAAAGCTTAACTCTTGGTAGATGGCAGCAAATCTTTAAGATCAAGAAACCCTCTCTCACAAAAAGATTTTTCATTACACTGTATGTCTGTTTAAAGTCATAGAAAGTGCACCTACCACATATGACCCCAGGCCTTAATTCATTAATTTGCCACTTTAGTCAAAATATACGTCACACCAGAAGAATCTTTGGATTTGGAGCCAAATCTTTCAGTGAAATGGGGTTTCAGTATTAATCTTCATTTGTAGAAAGCGGTTTGGTATCATTTGCCACTGTACTAGATACCGGGCGGTGCAGGCTGGCACATACACATACATTTCCACTCCACTGTAAACATATCAACTGTGCAAACAAGACAAATTCCTGCGTTGGAGTGCCGGCGAGCCATATCTCTAGTCTGAGCCTGATAAGTTAACCGTCTTACTAATGAGGGCCTTTCACTCCAGTTCCTGATTACAGTTAACTTTGTGCACACTTGACTGCTTTCCATTCAGCCTCACATACTGTGGGAAAACAGTAAGGTCAATACATAGAACCAGGCTGTGTGTGTGTGTGGTCATTTGTTTAAAGAGAAATAAACAGTCTTTTCCGCCATCAGCGGGCATTTGCAAATAACTGAGGGTGTGACTGACATGACATACAGTTTGAAAGGCTCTCAACAGTTTGGGTGCAGTTGAAAAAGAGGCATGTGCATGACCGTGTGTATGTTTGAGAGAATGCGAGTGTTTAGATTTTTCGTCTGCAGCTGCGTCTGACCACAAGAAGACTGGAACGGGTGTGAATGTGTGTGTGTCGGCTTTAATGCTGCTACGATACGGACGGTTCCTGGAGATCTGGAAGAAATGCACCCCTTGGAAATTAGCTAAGCGATAAGGTGCGGACACATATGAAGGCCCTCACTGTTCTCTCGAACATGACAGCAGCCATCAGCACCTCTGGCAGATTTGTATTTGCGGCAGTGACCCCACGGCGAAATCCAGCCCTTCATCTAGACGGGCTCATTCAACAAGCCTTTCAAATCAAAATGATGAGGACCGCAGAAGAAGACACATAGCGAGGTCTAGTTCTCTGTGTTTTCCCCACTCATCCACAGCATTACCTTTTAAGGACATCAAATTTTAATTCTGCATGAAGGTCAACAACCTATTCATAAAACACGTCGACTTGGCAGAAAAAAACCTTTCAATGAGCTACAGTGTTAGGAATACCACAAGATGCCTGTCATGACACGCACTCTAAAGAGTAGGGTTGTAATGGGTCGGTACATTTCCTGTAATTTTAAGGAAATTTTCCACAAGAAAGTTAAGCTCGGAAATTTGTGAAAATGTTTTTTAGTTTTTTTAAATTGTTGATTTTTCTTTTGGGTTTACACTTACTGTATGTCTGGTTATAATATGGTAAAAGGTGTGTTTCTATCTGCATAAATAACCCCTACATTTCCATTTTATTACTGTTATTTCCCAAAAATTCCTGTTAGTTCATGTTTCCCCCTTGATTGTTGAGTTTTACAACCCTAGTAAAGAGCCAATCAGCCAGCTGTGATTTTTAAATTCTAACAGGAAATTCATTTACTTGTAGTTACTCACAACTTGAGACAAGACAACAGGTGTTTTGGCAAAAAAACAAAACAAATGCACACCACAGATGATCCATCTGATTCCACCCTCTCTTTTTCTTTTGCCATACTGAAGTAAAACAAAACTGATTCTGCCGTTTCTGTTAGTTCTTTTTATATATTTATTTTATCTCTGGCTTGTGGTAAGCACTCTGGCATGATGGGACATGAGTCACAGCTCTCATACTGGTCTCATACATCCTGTAAATCCAACAAACTGAACACAAAGTAACACAGACTTTACATTGTTCATTCAGCATCTTTGTTCTCCCTCCCTTTCTCCTCGCCAGCATGTTCTGTAAACTAGACGTCTGATAACACACATGTAGCTCAGGTTAGTGCCGTGCACAACAGTCTGGCTCGGGGACAAGGCCAGGGAAAGACTATTGTATTCTCCCTATAATGTGAACGTGACAGTAGATTTGCAGGTTTTGTCTACGCAGTGAAGTAAAACTAATAAACTGAATCCCATCCTACAAAACTTCACAACCACCTCCTTCTTGATCCAAATAGGAAAAGACAAAGAGAGCACATGGTTAACATCAAGGTTCTGCAGGAGGGAATACTCTTCAACCATCACATTGGGCTGGTGTTAAATCAAAAACATTACATCTCTGATTATAAACTACAAAGAGCTGTGGTTTTTCAGCCTATAAACTCAGTTTAATGCAGCCTCCCAGTGTGCTAACCTCTTTCTTTATAGTTTCACGTTTGAGTGACAGGAAACAGAATTAGGAAAAGATTGAACTATGTTTATACGGAGGTGGAACATTTGCTGATACACTCAACGCAAGGGCACAGACAGTAAACAGTGGCAAAAAGCAGCAGGATGTAAATAATTTATCCATGAGTTTCAATCTTGTTTGCCGGAGCAAATGGGAGGAGACTGTGTGAACTGGGTAACAAAGTTCCTGTCAGAGTCTGTCCTCCTCCTCTGCCAGAGCTTTAACCCCCGCGAGACCCATCCTTCTTCCTGCCATATTCTCTGTATCCCCTCCGCCTCTCTCACTATCCCCTCAAGTGGAAAGGCAACCAGTTAGCTTCTCAACGGGTTCTGGGAGTGAGCTGTCAACCATCTGTCCTGTGAATGTAACAGGAATTCTTCCTGTCAGGATGTGGCGTGACATAGCTTCCAGTGTGTCTGAATGGGGAAGAGTAAGTGCTGGCACGGTTCCTCGGGGGTGAGTCGCAATAATGGTCACAAACATGAGACACTATTTTAGTCTAGATTATTGACAGACAACTGGAGCATAATGGTGAAATCTTCCAAATAAATATCTGAAAATGTCATTTTACTGGTCTATTTAGATAAAAAAAAAAAAATAACTTACATGGCTACGGGATAATAAAGGTGGGGGAAAATAAAAATCGATTCATGTAAGAATCGAGATTCTTATCTTCTAAGATTCTGAATGGATTCACAACTTCCAAAAATCAATACTTTTTTTTTTCTACAAAAAGTACCTTGATATTCTTACTGATGGACAGTAATCCTTCCCACTAGGGCTGTCAACCAATGCTCTGACTAAATACATCCATATTTACATACTGTATATAATACAATATTCTCTAAATAAAACAAGTAGAAAATATGAAAATTAATATTCGATTGTGAAAAAAAGCAGCACTACCGCGGCTGTCTGCCTTGCGCACACTGAATGCACCGCACAATGTCATCCATCAAAAAAAAACACAAATGCTGTTCAGCTATAAGCCATCATCAGCGGGACTTATGGTTTATAGCTGAAACACGTTCGTATTTTTGCCCAGAATAAATTAAGAAAGACCATTTGTCTGTGAGTGCCGGTGAATTGTTCCTGTTCTTACTACTACCTGGCACCTGATGCTGTTCAAAATCTGGAGACGTGCTCGCTGCTACTTTCTATTTTGACACCGAGTTGTAACAGCAAGCGTTATGTTACGTCATGTAAACAAACAACGTTCCTATCAGCCCTGCGTTCCAGATCAGACTGGAGACGTAACCATTTAAAAGATGGGTGAGTAGTACTTGCTATCTTTCAATGGTTGTACCTTTTAAACAGAAAGCGACAGCAATAAATAGAAATAGGGCGTCCTACAAAATTTAAGCTCAAAACTGTTCAATGCTACGTCGCTCGTGGCCAAAATCACACAAAATACCTGTTTTACATTGTTATTTTGTGTACAATTCATTATTTTATCAATGTAACGGGCAGCATTTCTTATTTTTTGGATAACTTGAAGTTGTTATTCTTGAAGTCATTGAGAAATACTAAAAACTTTTTAGTAGAAAATATTTATATGTTTAGCAACATAAATGTTAACTTTTGCGTGTTAAGATTATTGCAATCAGTTGATAGAACTTTTTCAAATATAAAAACTCCATAATCTTATACACACATTACTCTACCATGATTTGCCACACCACCTTTATTAGTGCACAGCGGACTGGAATAGATCCTAAAACTAGCACCCCGATGTCTGAAAGTTAAAGACATCTTGTCCGTATCATATCATTTGCTTCTGGAGAGCAACATTTTATCTGCCTCCTTAAAGCTAGTGTTAAAAGATACATTTCCGTCTCTACTTTACAGCTCACTGACTGTATAAAAGGATGGAACAAAGTCTTGAACACAGACAGATATTTCAAAGTGGTAAAGTGCCATTAAAAAGAGTTGGCTGGTGAAATTGGAGCCACGGTTCCCCGACCCACCCTGTCTCTTCATAAGCAATTACTGCAAGAGAAGCATACAGATAAAAGGTCTACAGCACAGGACCTAGTACCACTACTAATGCACAGACAGCGGAAATGTTTAATCCCCAGGATCTGGGTAACTGAAACAAAGACTTTCAAAGTAACACACACACATGTATGGGTATAACCACTCATGGACCCTGATGTCTATCATTCGCAGACTGATTACAGTTGTGTGGGTGTAAAATGAATGGGGACACGGCAGTGGTTACTTCCTCCTACTTGAATAAATGACTGTACCGTGACATTAATGGTGTTCAGAGTAAAACACGTGTTGTGTTTCAAGGTCTTTTTTTTTTTTGTTTGTGGCTGTTGTGTTGGAGGCATGTGGGCAGGCAGATAATGCCATAGAGGATGAGTGCAGCATGAGTCTTCGCTAAATTGGACCTGAATGATTATAAAAGGTCTCCTTTATCACATGGCAAAAATGTGCTCATGCTGTTGTAGACACAACTTTGAGGGATGTATAAAACAACACAGCCTTAATGACAGAGCACCCAGACTTAAGTTATACAGCCACACTTACAATAGACACGTCACTTTTGTTTGTGGGCTGACAATGCAGCAATGTTTCGAAAAGCTGGCTTACAGGTGAGCCTCGGCAATGAGAGAAAACAGTAATTAAGACTTACAGCACGGAGGGGTAAAGTAATGTTATGCTGTAGACATAAACAAAGAAAGAAAAAGAGTGTTGTTGTACAATCCTTATGTAATCCCCAGGTGGGGTTAGAAATAAAGCAAAAAGTACAGCGTCATATAGAGAGTAGAGAGAGATACTGTAGGTACAGTTATGTTCAAGTTGCTGCACACACCCAGAGACACACACTTTGGTCTGTCTTGTGAACGGTAATCAACAGTTACTACATGACAGAGCCTGACAGACTGCCGTGTCATCATATAGCTGAAGATCCTTTTAACTATGTGCGGTGTCTCCTGTGACACAGAGACAGACGAGTGTCCACACCCGACCCAGCCAAGCAGGAAGACTAACTCAGGTGAGACAGGAATGGCTGACGGAGGAGAACAGGTGGACCGACATGCTGACAGAGTAATGCTACACTAAGGCACAGACACAAAGGCAGACGTCCTAAACCTTTTGTGCTCTGTAGGGGTGGAAAAAAAAAAAATCGCAACAGTTTTTTTGTGATTTTGAAATAGATTTTTTAATGCCAGAATCAATATATTTGTTTCATTTGAGTCTATGTGTACGTAGAAGGAAGTTAATGCTTTTATTGTTGTAGTCTGATTAACATGGCGTCATGTCCGTTCCGTATTCGTCAACCAAAACAGACCGCAGAAGGCCGCAACGAAAAAGTACAAAACAGTGGAGGTTCCGCGTGGATACGACCTGCAACCTCACATATTAAATCCAATGTGGTAAACACTACACATCCAGTAAAGTATGGAAACACTTTGGGTTTCACACATTGCCATGAAAAGCAGAGCTAGACATCACGGCTAAAGCTGCATGCTAACTCCGTCATGGACAGGAAACGTTATCGCATTGCGGTAATTTGCGGTCAAGCCAGCCGTCACTCTCGTCTCTGTGGTCAAATCGGTTGACGCTACATCTGTAGAGCACCTATATACTGACATTTAAGTTAAATGCATTCAAACGGTGCAAATGATTCGATTTAGAGTGACAAAAGCTGGTTTAATTAAAATGGCGTATGCAAAAGTAATTGACAGAAGTAAAGCACGTCATAAACTCCAACTGAGGGTGAGAAACCTTTCACTTTTCTCGTTAGTTTGATGTTCAGTTTCAGATTTATATATGTACTTAAGTATTTATTACTATCACTTAGAGGTCAGTTAGTTATATAGTTTGTAATGAAGATTGTTAATTTCTGACAATGTCAAATTTTTTTCGTATCGTACAATTAATTAATCGTCTATTTCCTGCTTCAAACTGTCGTTACTATATCGGCCTTTGACAAATCCATTAACGGTTGACCTTTAGCCACAAGTGCACCAAATTTAGTTCAATTTAACCTTACTTCCCCAACTTCACAATGTCTAATCACTCACTGTTTAGAGCAGCTAGTGATGAAAACTGTTATCTGTGTAACCTGGCTGATAAATTAACAGATTATTTGAAAAACTGGACTGAGATTTATCACACAAAGAAAACTATTAATGTTGGGAAACAGGGTCCAGTGAAAAGGGAGGAAGCAGCCTCATTTCAGATACGTCCAATGCTGAGATTAGAGCCTGTTTTAATGAAACAGTGTGCAGCTTGCTTTATCTAATCAACTGAGGTGCACCCGTAACATACACAGTGAAACACACCTCTATCCTGTATGCATATGCATTTAAAAGGTAGATAACAGGAGGAAATACAGAATGGCTGAGTATACATCTTACTGGATTTACTGAAGTTCACCTCTAAAAAGTATCAGCAGATTTGTGTATTAAGAGAAAGTTTTAAGAGGGAACAGAAGTTTTTTCATGTACCTGAATCTGAACAGCAGCAGACATTGATTCAGCTCGAGTGCATAATAGAAAAGCTTTCAAAAAAATTATGTATTTTTTAGAGTGTCCTCTGGCCCTAACACTGAACAGTCTTGGCATGGATACAATAGTCCTGAGAAGAATATCTCTGCTTTTAAATGTGACTATTATGAGCAAAAGCACCAAAAATCATACAAAACACAACCTTTTTTGTATGCTAAATATCACCTGTGGCTGTTTCCAACTGTTCAGGGTACGCTGTGTGACTACGTAATGAAGGACGGAAGACTTGGGTGGCACTTGAGATTCAGGAAATTCAGTCTGAATAATAGTCATTGGAGACCAGGCATTTTTAAATTTCAAGTAATAAGAGCAGAAGCTGAAAGCACGGAAACAATCTCTCAAACTACAGCGGGGTGAGAAATGACAGCGAGTCTCAATCTAAGGCACCTCGTAATAATGTGATGTCGTCATAATGCTCAGGCGATAGAGAGCACTTTACAATAGTGAGGCAAAGGGAGCTCTGAGGAGTTTTTCTTCAATAGATGAGGTGAAATATAATGCATTCATATTTAGAGAGGACCTTTACTTAAAGGGCCAGTGTGTAGGATTTAGGGGGATCTACTAGCAGTAATGGAATATAATATTCACAACTATGTTTTCATTAGGGTATAATCACCTGAAACTAAGAATGGTTGTGTTTTCGTTAGCTTAGAATGAGCTCTTCATATCTACATAGGGAGCGGGTCCTCTTCACGCTGTCCGCCATGTTGCTCCACCATGTTGCTACAGTAGCCCAGAATGAACAAACCAAACACTGGCTCCAGAGAGGGCCATTCATGTTTTAACTTTACCTGATGGCCACCGTAGTTCTCCGACATGCTTGTGAAACTGCGGTAATGTGAGCTACAGAGTGCAAAACCGTGGTACTGCCAGACGCCACCTGACTTCAGTTGCTCCTGAAGTAGTGTTATTATGGTAAAGATGGCTTCTGAGCGAGGCGAATGGCGTTACCACGGTTTTGCACTCAGCGGCTCACGTTACCGCAGTCTTGGAAAGGGAGAAGTGAGCGGAGGGGTACTTGGTTGGTTGCAATCTGCAACCATACCACTAGATGCGGCCAAATCCTACACACTGTACCTTTAAATCAGAAGGGAAACGGTGCACTGAGAGTCAGTTTTCTGTATCTTTTGCTACTGCTAGCGGCAGGTCTTGAGTCTATCATCTCCAATGGGAGAAGTGAACACAGATTATGACCGATTCTTTTGCCCCATAGTCACCAAAGTAAATACTGGATCCATTTTTCACAAGCCACATATCTTCTGCACAATCTGATACTAAAATGACATTTTTCAGACCGACAAATCTGGCCAAAATTAACTTTGTTCGAGACCTCTCTCTGTCTCAACAACACATTCTCTCGAGATCTGCCAGCTAATGTTCACTAACACCCTAGCTAACGAATGTTCGTAACGCTACATATGGCTGTTAGCTGTGTAAATATCTAATGTTAGCAAAAGAATATATAAACACATGATGCAAATATAACCCAATCTGCTTTCATCCATCCACACAACGTTCTCTACGCTTCCAAACGAGGAGGGGGGATGGAGGGGAGAGGGGAACACGCCATGACTGCGCCACACCATTCCGTACCATTGGCGGAGCTTGAAATGGTTGATCTATGTTATAAAGTATCTTTGGTTTAAATAACTGCCACTAGCAAGCTTTAAGATAACACATGCCTCTTTCAGCAAGTGGGAAAATTGAAAAATGTATTTAACCCTCCACGTGCCATTTAGAAATCAGTCACATACGGTACAGATTGTAAAGCCCTATGAGACAAACTTGGGATTTTGGGCTAAATAAATAAACTTGACTATTAAACCGAGATTTGGAGAATGTGAGACACACCCGAGGCTTAGGGAAAAGCCCTGGTGCATGTCGGTAACCATTTTGTTTTCCAGCAGCGATGCCCTTGCCCTAAAAGCTTCTCGGTTTGAATCAAATTAGCATTCAGTGTTGGCTCACGGGCACGCCATAAACAGGGCTGCTTTTGTTAATTATCCACGGATCTCAGCTTTACAAAGAGTGTTCCTACTTGCCTTTGGCTAAGTTACCTTCAGATAGAGAGGGTAAACTTGAGTTTAAAAGGGAAGAAACGGTAAACTGTACACAAATACAAAAACGTGATGTCTTAAGTGGATGCCCTAAATACGTTTTTTTTTCTCTGAATCAACTCTAAGCCTTGAAAACACAAACCATTTTCTACCCGCCATAAAAACCAGAGAAACTTTGTCATGTTTTTTATCCTCTTAAGTATTTTTTTAATTTATCTGCCCTTTATATCTGAAAAATGGTTTAAGATCAAAAGCTTGTGGTGTATCAAAATAAAGTTCACATATCAGCGAGTTTAGGAGCCGTCATTGTATCCACGTGTACAATTATCTCTCCAGCAACTGAACAGAAGAAGGCAGGCCAAAAACACAGAAAGCTAAATAACTATTAAGTTTCAGCTCAGCAGAAAAGAGCATTTGTTTTTCACCTCTCTGTCACTGATTTTAATGCAAGACAGTGCCACACATCAAAACACAGTATCAGCTGCCTATCATTAGCATCACATAAGACAGTCATTGTTTTTTCAGTCATAACACTTTTACTCTCTTCATGTCATAATGGGTACTTTTGAACTGCTCAGCTAAACTAAAAACATTTGGGCTAAGGCTTGGCAATATCCAGTGATATTACATCCACTGAATAGGCATGCAAACCTCCGTCCGGCCCCCCGTCTGCTAATGTTCAGCAGTTGAAGGGATTGATGAAAAGCAGAGAGAGACACTTCTAAAACGAGCGCATCTTCAGCAACCCATTATCACTGTTTGCAATATTCTTCAGAGTGACACTAGTGGCAGAGGAACGGTTTGCCCTCTAGACATACAGGGGCCTCTGCACTGACTGTCTCCATTCACTGATACCTCCACAATGCATGCTGGAGGTGCTGACATGCCACTATCTGTTTCAATGGGAAAGCACGTCCACAACGGTCGAAGGAAACGGAAATTGAGACACTGACAGCACCAATACTGTTACACAATTGTATATTTCAACCTTGACAAAAGGCAGTGCGGCCCAGATCCACTGCTTCCGTTCTTACCTTTCACAATAAAAGCCCTAGACATATGGTATTTGCGAGTATTTTGCATTTTCATGTCGTTCATTCATCTCGCCCCCAATGTGTAAAAATTTTTTAGTAGACATACAATTTAATTTAATATATTTTATTCCTGCCTGATTCCATGTCAATGCAGCAAAATTCTGATTCAGAAATATGGTCCTAACCCGTTGACCATAAATATTCTGACTCTACTTTGAACCTGTAGAAACTACTGCCACAAGCACTAACACATAAGAGAGAAAACAAGTACATCAGTTGGAGTGTCCTAGTTGGTTCAACAACATTTACTCAGCTTGCATGAGGTCAGACGGTACCAAATGCAGCGTGAGGTGTAGAAAGGTTCATTGGTGCCAGACAGTGCTGAGGTGGGTGGTTCCTCACCCCTCTGACTCAAGTCTAAATGGTGTCTGCAGCGTGCCTTGTTGGTCACTGAAGCCCATAATCACGGTGTTTTGTGAGAAACTAAAGGCTAATCAGGGAGGTGGAGAGGAGTGGCTCCACCTGCCCGTCAGTCAGTCAGTCATGTTCATCCCCTCGGGTCACGGCAACTCTATGGAGTCGAGGTGTGTTTGCCCAAACAAGCCGTGGCATTGAAAGCTCAGAGACACTTTGCGTGTGAGTAGTAAGTGTGATCTTCAAAAAAAAAAAAAAAAGATGACGACATGTTGTGGACAACTCCAATGACAAGCCATGTTTTTCTCTTCCTTTGAAGTGAGCACCCTGTATTTGTTTGTAAAGGCTTGAGCATACTGGGATCAAAGAGAATATGTAGAACAAAAGTCATGTATTTTAATTTGCATATTGAAGCAATATGTTGTATGCCTTGTTCTCGTAAGATCCCTCTAAGACACAGAAAATTAACACTGTACCAATTGATTTGTTTTGTAATAATGCCTACTACTTGTATCCTTTATGCTAGCTAAAGTTAACCCTTTAAAAACGGACTTTGTTTGCATAATCCTGTTTAAATCAACCTAAAATAAAAACCATAATAACGAGAGCATTCATTCTTTTTTGCAGGAGAAAGTTAAGGCTTCTGCCTTTCATATCGTCACTACAATATCATTAATATGTCATTAAGTTATGTTATGTGTCAAATCTATCAAAAGGCCTTTGCATATCTTAAAAACTAAAAAATGTGCATAGCTCAAATAAGTTATGGAGTGTTGGGAAATATTTTGTTCATGTTTCTACATTTAGAAATATTTTGGAGCAATATGTTTTGTGTGTTAATTTAGCAACATTTTATGAAAAAACATGTTTTTTCTTTAAATTTATGACAATTTCAATACTTTTGTCAATTATTAATTATATATATATATATTATTTATTTTCTTATGTCTTTTAAATAACTGTACTTGAAATACTTCTTCCTATTTTTCTACTGTATGTTTCACTCTGACCCTGCGAGAAATACCTTGCTTTAGCGGTTTCCAATATCTCCCTAAATTCACTCATTAAATTTGATGAGGCAGGTTTTATTAGCTGCATGAGATGAGCTGGTATTTTAAGGATTCACATCAGTAAGAGAGCTGCGCCACGTGAAAATCAACACTCTACAACTACTTCATTAGACTGCTGTTGTTGCCTGCCAACGTTCTGTTATAAATTAATCGCCTCTCGCTCCGTGTTCATCTACTCCAGTAAGTTTATCCTGCGCCTTTAAATGTTTTAATCCCTCCACTATGATTGAAATGCATACGGACAATGTCAACAGCTACATCACAGACAGCTGGTTTTTAGAAAATCTTCAACTGGATTCAACATTAATATCAGAACCAGGACTTTATCAGTGCGACTTTGGCACTGGTTTTGAATACACACTATGCCCGTGTAAAGCACAGACGTGGCCAAACTCAACACATTAAAGTGATATAAGATAATGAATACAGGTGCCGTTCAACAGTAACACTGATGCCAAATCCTTTTTTAAAAGAAACGCACATTAGAAAAACACAATAACTAAAAGGCACAATTGGAAACCAGCGTATCTTTGTATCTATGCCTAACTAACCCTCTGCCTGGCAACAGTGTTTGCTCCCTCAGGCATGAGCTTGGGGGTATATAATAGGTGGATTTACCCTTCATGACTCTATCAGAGGAAAGCATCTGTCTCCCATCTGAGGCTGCTAGTGATCCATTTGTACAGTTTGAAACGGATTGGCACCCCGGGGTTGACAAAGACAAAAGCCTTTAAAGAAATTAACTATTAAACGGGGCTGTCTAGTTAAATATTCATTTTAATCCAGCACCGAAAGAGAGACACACCGTCCTTTTCGTGCCATCTTGTTGGCAATTAAAAAGGAATTTCCATTCCTTCTCCCAGGCTGAACTAACAGCTTGATGGAGACCATGAAAACAAAAAAACTCAAAACTATCAATGTCAAAGATCAGCTTGCTCTTTTGTTTTAACTAAGCTGTTGGAAAACAGGATCTTAAGAGCAGCATCTGCACGGAGGAAGGGATCTCGTTTTATGTTAAATCGCCCATTTGGTTAAGCCTCTGATGTGTTTGACCGTTAACTCTGAAAAGTGCCCCACAAAAATGTACAAAACATAATCCTTTGACAGATAAAACTCTTTTGAACAGTACATAGCCAGTGGAACTAATATGACAAGCACTGATACTTTTACAACTCAATCTGTCTCAAGATACCTTTGAAGCTTTCAATGTGAGAAAAACAAATACAGTACCCCTTCAACGTAGGGCTTGTTTTGAAGGTATCCACTGCAATTCATCAACTGGACTCTGGCATGAGAATGGTGGGGGGTAATTCTCAAGCCGAATGAAAATAAATTGCACAAAAAGGATGGCAACATCATCATGCTAGAGGTATTCTATAGCACCCGTTTGAAACCGTATCTTCTGTCGCTGCTTCTCAGCAGGGAACCGACACAAATCCAGCGGTGGAAGGGTTTCATTTTCTTTGAAGAGCTCAATGGATGGTGGGGTTTTAGCAGCTATGAGGTCTTGTTACAACTAATGATCCTCTCAAGAGGTACTGTGTTATGCGAGGTGCCTCAAACTACAATGAGAGGAGCCCCATCCTGGAAAATTATTGTGGCAGCCTTGACTGTTGGGGGCACAGCAATTCTGCCGCCAACCCAGTCTGAGGTAGACTACTACCACCTACCGCGCTGCTGATGGACCATTATCTACATCTGGAGTCTGTCTAAAGCAGCCATAAAACATATCGGTGTAGTCAAGAAGGTATGCATCACTGTGGTCACAGCCAACCATCTTGGAAGTGAATGGAGTACATCAAAAAACATTTCATTAAATTATTGTCTATAACACTGGCATATGGACACTGTCGATCTGGCAGCCCATGCAGACCGGCGCCCGTCTACCAACCATGACGGTACAGGTTGAGCGAGCGAGGAGCCCCAGCAAAGAGACATCGTTCATCTGATATGCATGCGAGCTCGCGCTGCTCAATGTTTGGTCATGTTTTACCTGTGGTATCGAAAAATACCTATTTTTCAAGGTATTGTATCAAAGTTAGAAATTCCAGTATTGTGACAACACCAATAAATATTACACAATTTTACTTTGACTTAAGGACTTTCATCAACACCAGCTTGCAAATTTGCATCGGTACCCTTACAGATTCATAGATTACACTAGATAATATGATTAACATGATAAAAGAACAATAAAAATGGTAGATATAAAGATCACAACTGTGACAAGACAACAAGCCTGCATTGTATTAGCATGAGCTTGAAATAGTATACTGTGTTATCATTAGATTCTGAGGAGCTTGACAATGCTTTTAAAGTTGAAAGCTTCCACTAGATATAGTGGCTTTATATGATGGTACTGCATTGTGCATTAAGATCAAAATGATATCTATCTAAGTGCTATCAATTTGAATTAATGTTCATTACTTTGCTGATTAAAAGCTTCTACATGCAGCTTCAGAAATCATCTAAATCACTGTCAAAAAAAGTGCTCATTATAGAGCCTTTTTTATACGGCTTTGGTGTAATACAAAAAGTGGTTACTCGGCAGTCATAGTTTATATTCACAGAACCAAAGGTTATGAAATAATTTTATGTTGGTAAAATCCTAAGAAAACTATGTGTTTTTGGCTGGACCGCAGAGGACCAGCTCTACAAACGCAAAAGTCTGTCACGTAGTGATGAAGTTACTCGATAGGTCGGCCGAGTGTTGGAGTCCTGGTGCCCTCATTGGCCGTCGCTCTTTCAAATTGAAAAGGCGGGAACGGTCCTTTATGCAAATGAGCCCGTCCAGCGCAACACGTCCAGCTCACGAAACTTGGACCGAGCTGTCAAACTAGGCGATCTAGTTCTAAAATGAAACGAGATCTGGCAGTGGCATCACCTGTTTCTCACTTAGACGGAATAACAGAAAGTTTCCAAGCAGGCCACCATGTTGTTTCCAGTTTGAAACGACGAGCAGAAAACCAGGGACCAGTCAGGTACATTTAACGATAGAGTACGGCCAGTTGAGTGGAGCAGTGCGTCCCCTAGCGTCCTCGCCGGACCTGGTGGACATGTACCGCTGGATTTAACATTACAGACATGACCGCTGACTATTTGTGTCTTGTTTTATCCTAATAAACTCAAGAATTGCATCCTTTAAAAGGATTTTAAAAAGTAAATCAAACACATTTTCTTAATGTACTGATAATTGTGTGCCTAACCTATCCCCATGTTCAGTCACGTACCCAAACACTCTAAGGGGCTGACCAAGATGTGCACGGAAGGAGGCATGCAGGAGGGTAAATAATGCATGCCTGCACAGGACAAGAGAGAAGGGCGTAGCTTCAAGTGGTAGGAGTGGATGGGCCGGGGGCTTGTGGGGGCTCGCGTATGCGTGCCAGCCTCAGACAGCTCACCGCAGGAGAGACGCAGACACAAAAGGAAACTCACTGTCATGGTCACGAAAGCAGGAATGACACTCGGCAGCCACAAAACAAGCCAGCTTGAATTTTCATCAAAACAAACACGCGAGCTGACATGGTGTGACTTACACTATAGCCGCTGTCAAAATAGCCGAGCGGTACTTATTTGACAGTAAAAGGCCATATCGGGTCTTGTTTACACTGCTGGGGACCTCAGACTTCCCCGGGGTCTTTTAGGCTCCAGCCTGAAACTCTCGTCTGACCCAATTATCCAATTAGCTGAAGTAGTGGCCAGACTGGAAGGTGATGACGGCTGGAACACCTGCGGAGGCTGAGCCTGGTGTGGGGCCCACGGGTCCTGACAACCAGACCATCCAGCACTTTTTCCACCAATGTTAGCCGGGACTCTATCCATGCAGGAACAGAAGGAACTCTGTCGTGAAACTTTTGGTGAGACTTTGAGACGGCTGAGATTTTTCTCTCAGAGCAGGTTCTCTACAGAGTATTACTCTTTTCAGCTGCACACAGGCTTTAAAGCTGCAGTAGGTAACTTTGAGCAAATATGATAAAACAGTCAACACTAGGAGGACACAGAGGAAAAACATTTTTTTTCAGATTACCTGTCTCATGCACTACTGTCAGGATATAGTGATGGTTTTATAAAAATCACTTTTTATCATATTTGCACAAAGTTACCAAGCAACAAGAAATAGGTGTAAGCAAAACAAAACATGCTAAGAAAAGTTCATAATTGCCAACCCACGAGAGCTACTTGAACTGGAAGCTCAAATAATTACATCCCTTTGCTGTTGGAGCTGACTGTCTTCTCTGATTGTGAGACAGACATGACAGCATCAAGTCCTCTGACTGTGGTGAGAAACCCTAGACGGTAAAATGCCATTGTTACGTGACTCCCAGTGCTTACACCCTTCCGTCAGTTTCCTAAATAGAGCTACATTTTAAAGGGAAACCACAACATTTCTGTTTGCCCTACGGGCACTTCCCAATGGGACAAAGAGCAGCCTTGGCTTTTGACAGCTCCACTGAAGGTCCGACTGCCACTTCCAAGAGCCAAAGCATTTTTCTCCCCTCTTTAGGCCTTTTCCACCTTTCCTCAAGGTAATTCAGCAGTTGTGTGGTCACATACTTGCACACTCCTTTACCTCTTTAGATGCCGAGCATTAAGGGATTAGGACCGAGCAGCGGAATCCATAAGAGGTGATCTTTCACTGCTGTGATTTGTTTGTCAAGCTTTTGTTTGACTTTTCATATAAAAAGACGTCTCGCTTTGATCACAACTAAGCACAATGATTGTAAAGCACCATATTTTCAAGATGAAAGGGAGTACAAGTAAAAAAAAAAACCTGGCATCAGATCTGAAGGTAGGATGTCTTGTGTTTGACTTTCTCTTTCCAGGATTATGAAAAACAAATGCATGACCAAAGTGTTGAGATCGATTACACACAGGTGAGGGTGTGTCTTTGACACAAAGAGCCGACACGGTGTGTTGTTAGTTATCGCCACAGTGGCAGTTATCTGTCACGCATGACATCCCCATGACAATTCTCCAAACAAAGCAACAACAACAACTACTGTTACATCGTATGCAGAGAGGCACATACTTTTCATACCAGACAAGCAGAGGGAGACAAGACACTACCAGCTACAAGTATGTTTTCTTTCCTAATGATGTTTATCCTTTTAACCACATTTTAAATTAAAAATGTGCCTTTGCACGACTTTGTCTACTTCAAAGTCAGTTTCACTACAAGGCAGGTGGCTAATTTGTCTGAAACAATAATCCCATCTCCAATTCTTGCCAATTAAGACTATGATGACACGCAAAATGTCCCCACAGAGAAGAACAAGGGATAAGGGAGCAGAGTGAATCTGACTAGGGCGAAGGCTCACATACCAGCTACCAGCCACAAAAAAGGAGCTCTTGGCCTCAAACAGAGTAAGCACTGATGAATTTCAGGCTAACACACACACACACACAAGTCCATTTGTGCAAACAGAGAGAAATGTTGAAGTAATATTCCACTAGGATCTCTTTACAACTCGCTGTATATTTATCTACAGAAACCATGTGAAGCATTCCCAAAATACCATACATTCTATCATAGAGCACGTTTTATCCACATGTGTGATGCAAAATGAACTCAGAAATATTTTTAGATATCCACAATCTTGTCATTTATATATCAAATATCAAAACTTCTCATGACTTCACAATAAAGTTTTATCAAAATCGATTCACCTATGTATCGCAGTTTTTTTATTATTATTTTGAAATACATTTTTTAATGCCAGAATCAATATATTTGCTTCATTTGAGTCTATGTGGAGGTAGAAGGAAGTTACCGCTTCTTATTGTTGTAGTCTGAGTAACGTGGTGTCATATCCGTTCCGTATCCGTCAACCGAAACAAACCACAGCGAGCCAAAACGAGGAAGTACAAAACAGCGGAGGGTCCGCATGGATACAACTTGAACCCTCATATTTTAAATCCAAAGTGGTTAACACTACACATGCAGTAAAATATGGAAACACTTTGGGTTTCACACATTGCCAGGAAAAGCAGAGCTAGACATCACGGCTAAAGCTGCATGCTAACTCTGTCATGGACAGGAAACGTTATTGTATTGCGGTAACGTGCGGTCAAACCAAGTTATTTTTTAATAGAACTTGAAAAGTGACACGGAAACAGTTGGAAACACTTTTTAACCGGCTTAATTCTGTCATATTTTTCTAAATTCTGCTGTAATTTATATTTTTAATTTAAAAAAAATGCCAAAATTGACCTGCTTTTCAAAAATAAAATGTGTCTTTTACAAAAAGCCTGGAAAAGATTGATAGACGCCCTGACTGTAAGTATTTCCAGCAGGTTTTAACACACACTTATCTCATTTGCGACTAGAATTGGGGCTACATCTGCTCTGAAATTCACCTTTGCCCATGCTTTACCTTCACCGTAGATTTGAAACTAGACCTGACTGGAGGAGGTCGAGAGAGAGAGAGAGAGAGGCACTGAAAGGCAAATAACATTGTTTCAATGAAACATGAAGCCACATCGTATCCTAACCTCAGGCTGAGTTAATGGAGAAAATGAAGACTGACAGGACTGATGTGAGGGTGGGCCCGCAGATAAAGGGACACCCAGAGTACGGACAGTGGCAGCCGCCTCTTACATCACTCAACGTGCTGAACGTCTTGGAGCTGCAGTCTGGGAGCACCAGGAGGAGAGGGGGACATTTTTCAAATACCTGAAGGATATTTACACACCTGCTCGGTGTAAGGTAGAGGAGCACAGAGGAGTTTCAGGCCACTGAAGAGACAATACAGTTTTAACCCGAGCGATGGACTGATTGACACTATTCAGACCGGACCACAAAAACGAAACTGTGTAAACATTTGCACATTCGAATCCATAGATGTAACTCAGACTGTACTTATTTTAGAGGACGCAAGTTCAGCTCCGCGATGATCGGTGTCAGTTAGGGGTGGGCGATATATTGAATATACTATAATATACACAAGACTCGCTTTGGCGTTTTCGCTTCTCCCACTGCTCTCTCCCTCTCACAGACAGACTCTCCTGGGCGAGTGTGTGTGGCATATGAGCATGGATGTACGTGTATGGGGCGTGTATTTTTATCTGGAGGGAAGCAGGGAACAGCGAAAGAGCCTGGAGAGAGCGAAAGAAGTGAAGCGCCAAAGTTTATACGTCTTGAGGTCGGAAAAGGTGTTGGAAGACGCAAGCCTCCACTTCGAAAGAGACGGTCAAACTAACCCCCACGTTGTTCTGCGGTACATGTATATACTAGGCATTACGGTAAGAGCCTGTAAGAACTGACTTCAAAATAAGAGTGATTTCACATTAATTCAAGAAGTCAGTCAGTCTGTCTTAAAGAATAAATAAAGAAAAAATGAATGAATATCAAATAACAAATAAAATGAATGATAATTTTAAAAACTACCACCAGCAAACTGTAGAAGAAAAATGTAACTTAAATTTTGTAAATAACTCAAACTTCAAAAGAATACATTTCCAACGACCAATCGGACTTCAATATGACGGTACACCACCTCAGAGTGTTCAGATTAGTTTGCTAGAACGATCACACTGGTGTGATCATACGCATCAAAGGGTTAAATCAAACGGTTATGTTATTTTAGAGAAAACATGAAAATATGGAGATATATATCGTATATCGTGATATAGCCTAAAAATATTGAGATATTTATGAGCCATATTGCCCAGCCCTCGTGTCAGTACAAACTAGGGATGGCTCATACCACGATTTAATGTCTGATACCGCAACCTCGAGTATCTGAAGATACCAATCAAACACCGTCTTTTTCCCTCTCTTAAATAACTAAGTTTAATAAATTTAATAACATTAGTTACTTTGCAGATTCAGGTTATTATTACAAAATATAATGAACTAATAAATGATGATGTATTGTTATGGATTAAATGTCCCAGCAGTACTATGTTTTGTTGACTTGGTGAACTGTATTATTGTTGTAAAACGATGACGACAGCCGTTGGAACGTAGTTGTTGAGGGTAGGAGGAGGGTGGGGGGGACGAGGGGGTTGGCCCCAAGGGCAGGAACCTGCAGTATAATCAAGGCTTGGCCAAATTACAGGCCAAAGACACTACTAAGCAGAGTTCAGTCTAAGGCTGAGGGAGAGGTCACCCATTATACTAATATTCTTGAGTCACGGAGCAAATTCCTATGTAAAACGTCAACACTAGACAGCAGAGAGAGGCCCAACTTATTCTAGGCATCCTAAGTGTCCTGGCGCACTAGTCCACCTTTGTTTATAGCCTCGAAAAAAAAGCTTTCAGCAGGGAAATAATAACAGCATTACAGTCAGCTCAATGCATTTTTGAGAAGCGTAGCAAAAGAGGAATTTGGAGCGGCTCAAAAAAGGGGATGTGCTGGCTCATTCAGCATTTTCTAGAACACAGACATCACTAACAGGAAAACTGTGGATGTGGTTGTCTGTCAACAAGCAAATTCATGTTTGTATAACATGTCAACAAAAAATGTACTACCCATTATGAGACTAACAGATATCTTGCCAGTACTGAGACCAACTTTTCTGTCCAAAAGGAAATTGGTACTTAAAAAATAAACAGATTAAAGACCAGAAACATCTGCACTATTTACTGCAATTCTTGAAACAATTATGCAAGCCATGTGTTTAATATTTTTCTGCTTCATAGGATCTTTGTAGTAAATTAGCTGTAGTCAATAATTCATTTTACACACAGTTACCAGTTTATTAGATACACCTGTGTAATCCTGCAGTAACTCTCATTTTTGGGAAGCTTATTCATAACAATGAATATGTTTACATGCACAC
This sequence comes from Sebastiscus albofasciatus, assembly GCA_916701655.1. Classification (NCBI taxonomy): domain Eukaryota; kingdom Metazoa; phylum Chordata; class Actinopteri; order Perciformes; family Sebastidae; genus Sebastiscus; species Sebastiscus albofasciatus. Next base: position 43,866 of record CAKAOI010049765.1, read on the forward strand.
TATTATTCCACTATTATTGCAAATATGACAATATTCTGAATTTGATACAGGTCATGTAAACAACATATTCTGTTTGGATATTCTGAATTGGGCCTTATTCTGGACGGAGCATTTTCTGATTAAAACATGGAGGGTTTAAGGAGCATTCTTTGGACATGTATACAACTCATTCAGAATATGCGTCTCAATCTGGGGTTTTTACGTCAGTTTGCGAAACACGGCCTCTTGCCTATTTGTATCCAGCTCTGTGTGTTGTACACAAACCAACTAGCCAACAGTTTGCAGAGATGCATGTCCAAAAGAAAAGCAAGGAGAAGGAGAAACACACCTACTTTTAAACATTATGAAAGACTTGGATATCAACAGGTTTTTTGGATACGTGCAAATATCGCAATATTTTCAAGAAGGTGGTTGAAGGAATGAAAGAAGGAGGCTGTGTTCGCATGGTCGAAAAAATCTGCCACCAGTCACGTAATTCGGAGTATGCACGGCTGCATGTTAACCAGAATATTAGTGGAATATTCATTTTCATTAGCCATGTAAACAGCTTAGTAGGAATATTGTTTTTTTCGGAATAAGGGCAAAGAACTGAATATTTTGTGCATGTAAATGAAGTCAATGTGTTGATTAAACTCCACGGTCAAACAGTGAAAGGTGAATGAAATTAATCACACATTAACGAGTTTTACATTCAGAGGGCGTGTGTTGTGATTAGACGTGTGGTGTGCAAAGAGCCAAAACAAAACACACAGTCATACACACAGAAATAGACATGCATGACCTTGTTTGACCTCTTTTTCTGAGGATCACTGACCTGGTTGATTGAATTGGCAGTGCAAGAGGCAAGGCCTGTTCCCAGAAGAGACACGAAGAAGATGAGGGGGTCAAAGGGCACTGGAGCCATTGCAAAGCCGGCTGCTGCACTTGTAACCACCAGTGCTGAAAACACCAAGCAAGAATAATAGAATAAATTAAAACAGGAGTTTAAAAGTGTCCTTCTTAAAGTAACAGGCAAAGAACAATGTGCATGCTATGCTTTATGGCTGTAGAAGCCTGATTCAATGTAAAAACGAGGAGAGCTGTTTGAAGGAAAGAAGTTAACAGCACATTATCATCTGTTATAGTGCAAAATGAACTCTTTTTACTTGTTTGAAAACTATTTAAAATCAGTTATTACGTAAGTATCCATAGGCTATCCAGCTGATATCATGTCTTGGTGGAGTCACGCACTCCTTTGAATAAATAACACTGCATGAAACTGACCACACAATTTACTTATTGATCTGTATGCTCCCAACACTCATAGTTTCTCCACAAATATAGCTAAACACACTATATGTAACTACTCATGTGTCATGCTTCCAGCTCCCCAAAGCTCCGAAGCTCCAGCGAAAGAAGCATATTTCTTAATGTATTGCAACAACAGGTTGTTTGGAACATACTGAGCACACAGATCAACAGCAGAGAACCGGATTATGCTTCTGCGCAGCGTGCCGACACATGCACAGACACAGACACTTGCGCAAATATATTACTGTCGGGCTGACAATGGCCGGTTGGAAAATTTTAACATATCGCCCAACCCTTTATAGCACTCATAAATATTCATAATGCTTTATAACAATAATCATAACACATTATAAAGCATTTTTTCATGACTTCTAAGGTCAAGTATCATAATGCTTATCAATATAATTATACAGTTCTATGGTCAGATTAGAACGCATCATAAGTGTGTTTATAATGCATTATAGACATGGCCGCCATGGAAAGTGTTACTGTTTTCTCAGATACATTGGCTGTCTTTTTTTCTTTGGAACGTTCCTAACTGAGTGAAATGAGCTGGTCGAATCCTCTAGATGCTAAGGAAAGGTGCTTCAATGCTTCCTTTTTTAGCTCCTTTAGCATAAGATACTCTGAACCATCCTTTACGAAAGGAAAGGAGATAATGCCGTCCCACAGTTCCTTGCGGCAGCACCGCGGTTGTCATTTCCTAAGCCCTTATGAATTCTCCTTCATATCTTTCATTGACCACATGACCTTTTCCAACGAGGTCAAGGAAAGGAAGACATAGGATGCATTTTTTTGACTATTCGACCGCAGCCTATGCTTTGCATTGCTATGAAATATACATGCTTGTTCTAATCTGTATATGTCAAATAAGCAGTTACGTTCATACATGTAGTAATGAACATCTCTGTATTTGCTCCATCCATTTGGCTTATTTACCAAGTTCTGGCATAATATTCAGATATATGATATTCTGCATGTGTTTTGGGTAATTCCTTGCATGTATCAACCTCCAGATGTAAGTAATTCATATTATATGACCAAAAAAAATGTGTTGTTTACTCTACCTGTGAGTTTGATTTTGGCAAGCTTGGCATAGACATCTGGCAAGTCAGCCATGTCGACTTTCAGCTCCTTCCACTGTCTGTCTAGACGTGCCTCCTTTGCCTGCTCCGTCTCCACCTGGATGTGTGGAGTCTCATCTGAAGTATCAACCAAACTGGACACAGACTCTTTTTGTACTTCCGCATCTTCTGTGTTGGGCTCCAAGGTGGATATTCCAGGCTGTGCTTTACTGGTGATATCATCCTCTGGCTGTGAAACAGTATCTGTGACCACAGGATCAATAGTTGATATTCTCTGCACCTGTCTTTCAACGCTGTCGTCTCGCTCATCCACAATGGTCAGGGCGGGAGCCTGTTTCGGGATGGCACGTTGGTGAAGCTCACTCTTGTTCTTTGTTACATACTGAAAGGAAACCAGGTGCAGAAGATGAGTTATGGGATAATTTACTGATATGACAATAAAACTGAATGCACACATGTGTACTTTAGAAAAACAAGTTAATGTTGTATGGTGATAAAAATGCTTTATTGACAAGCAACACAACATTTTTTAAACTACAAAGGAAGCTGAAATTAAGAGAGATACCTGGCGCTTCAGGAAGTTGAGGTGCTGGTACGTCAGCCAGTTTGATGGATCTCTTCTGTGCAGCTGAATAAGGCTGCGAGCAGTCTGGTTACATTGATGAACATTTTTAACTAATTTCTGTTTCACGCTTACACCAATCAGCCCTATAAGAAATGTAAAAAATAATGTTTAGACATTAAAACAGGAAGAAATAGGACAGTTTTCATTTTTTAATATTCGACAACAGCCTATGATTTGCATTACTATGAAATCTTTCCTGCTTGCATATATGTAGTTAGACAGATAGATAGATGGATAGATGGATAGATAGATCCCCAAAGGGAAATTGAGGTTCTACAGCAGCAATACATCAGAAAAACCTGCATCCCTCACACAAACGACACAAGGTAAGTACAAAAAACACTGTATTTACAAATCTCTATATACATACCAACTAGTACTTTAAACTAGATTAAATAATTAAAAAATATAGTAAAGACATATATAATTAAAGACATATCTCTGCTGTGCAAATTGAAAGTAAAATATGTTCTGTACAAATCTAAATAGTTCTAATCAGTATGTGGTAAATAAGTAGGTACATTTGTACATCTAATAATGAACATGTCTTCATTTGCTTCATCCATCTGCCTTATTTAACAAAGTTATGGCATAGTTTCAGATATATGAGATTCTGCATGTGTTTTGGTTTGGTTTACGTCTGTCTGCTAAAAAACAATAAATACACATGAACAAAGACAAACAAGAGATAGAGAAAAACATAGATTCAATCTTGCATGGAACATAGACATACAAAGACAAATAAAATGGCAAACTATAAACAGCATGTGACACAAACAATGTGTTATGCATCAAATTGAAGCATGAGAAAACACTGAAAGTGAATATAACTCCTTGGGAAATCATAATAACAACAAAGACTGCTGTGTCTTGCTTGTCATGTATATTCAGTAATGATAATACATCTCTACTCTTCTCATTTCCTCACTAAGATTGTGTGATATAACATCAACAACATGAGGTTATGTTACCCAACACAGATGTGTTGTAGTGTTAACACACAGTCATGAAAGGCTTTGTATACTAGCTTTTTCACCTTGTTTGATAACAAACATATACACAAAAATAACTAAAATACTGTCTTTCTAAAAACACGCAGTCATTAGCTGATTGTGTTGTCTGTAGATGAGGTTGACTTCTCTCTAAGGTCACTGTTAGCCTGCTGCCAAACATCCAGCTGCTATACATAGATAGCTACATGCTAAGCTACATGCTAAGCTAGTAGCTTCAAAGGCTGTTTTCAGCAGGTTGCAATTTAATAAATGACTTTAAAATGCAGCGGAATGTTAAAAGAAACATCACATCTCCGTCTGAGTTACCTGACAGTCTGCTACATGGTGTTTTATACATGTTCTCGACTCATTAAGCCGGCTCCTCGTCTCGACCCTTCACATGCAGCGAGCCGCCATTACGACCTCGTCCGTTAGGTAAAGAGAAACTACTTCCGGGGCATATGGCGTCACTAGTCTGTGCTGTCTGTGTGCTGCAAGCAGGTAGAAAATTATTATAAAAAGAACCATTAAAATAATAATATATGTATTAATCAGGAAAAAAATATTTACAATAAATTGTTACAAAAATTACTTTATTTATTGTTTTATTATATAAAATTACTTCGACTGCTTAAAGCTGCTTAAAGATGAATGAATAACTAATAAGTATGTTTAATTTAGAGTCATATTAAATAAATAACACAGTAAAAATAACTATAATTCACTAAGAGAATATGATATAAATGGGTAATTTCCATGGTAATTTCACCAATTATTTTAACACCTTAAATTGTTTCTATTTATTTATTTATTTATTTAATTTGTCTTGTAAGACACTTTGAGCTTCATTTTATGTAAAGATGTTGTATAAATAAAGTGTATTATTATTATTATTATTATTATCATTATTTATTGAATTTTCGTTTCAGTGATATTCCACTTTTACTTTTACATCAGAAAATCTCTGTCACTGACCAATAAATCTGAGTTGAAGACGGGATTCAATTAATCCAAAATCGGTGTCTGATTCAATGTCTGGCCGTTTGCCTCCTGCCCTTGTACGTCCTCTGACTATAGCCTCACCGTTTGGCCTGTTATTTATGTGCGCGATCATCTCGTCGGCCCTGGCTGCCACGGCCAACGAGATGGAAACCCTCTGATTAATACCCTCTCCGCTGCTTTCACTTTGCAGCCTGGCGTTATTCAAACAAACATAATGAAACAGTATGATTGTCTGTTTGGACGCAGTGTTTCATTTCCTCGAACAATAACATTTTACAGACGCAGGGGGACGATTACTGTGCTGCTCTGATTGTAGACATCATAAAGAAAAAATCACTCCTTGATGTTTATTTGCTAATTACATTTAAGGTAATCTCATTTTGCAATCATCTTGCACTGTGCAAGTGTGGTATTCAGTATAATATACATGACATGCATCATTTGTTTTATGAATGGTGCGTTTATAAGTGTTGTCTATGGACCGAAATCCCGCTGCAATCCAAGCTGAGCATCCAATTCTCCTGATTCATCTCATTCATTCCACCCTGCTGCCGGCTCCTCCGTCCCTGCTAAGATTACATGGTGTAATCTTCATGCACCATCAAGATGTAGGGGATAGCGAACAGCAACAATACACAACGACGAAGCCATCCAGCACAAGAGCACCTTTATTACTTCAGATAACCACTATGTGCTGTTCTACAAGATCTCATCCTGCGCTGACCCGGTCAACCTCTTTTGGTTCTGTTTTAATGTGAGTGCTGAAAAGGAGGTTTATTGCTCGGTTTTACACCATATTATTTATTTCCAGGGTACTGTTACGCAATTCCAATGCTCCATGTTTTTCTTCTTTTTGCTTCTCCGCGGCTGCAGAACTACAAGTCTCTCGGGGGTTTGGGATCAAACCTGCCAAGTTTATGGCTGTGCAGGGCACTGCGTCAAACCATAATCTTTTGTATAGCAATCTGTAAGCTACCACCACAGATGACTGACATCCTTAACAGAATGTCAAGGCCTCATGTTAACAAACAGGCTCATTCATGAGGACGCCGTCGCCCCTCCTGCTCTGGAGCGGGATGGAATAATATTTGTTTATTGCATCCAGGAATAGTTTAGCCTCTGCCAATGAGTGTGAGCTGGACCAGTTCAGGGAAATCAATTCCAAGGAACCAGTTATCCCCCTGCCTGACCATTAGTCTGGCAGCTGGGGCGAACGCAATTTGACTGTATGATTTGGTGTTTTATTCATGTTTATTACCGGTATATCTTTAATTTAAAGGTGGAAAATACAATCTGTTATTGACAAAGGTGGAATGTAACTATGTAAATTTCTCAAGTACTGTAATTCAGTACAATTCTGCAACCCTGTCTCCTAAAAATTACATTCCCATACAACTAAATTGCATTCTCAGTTACGTTGGGAGGAAACCTGTTTTGTCGCAGATTATGTTTGTCTTTTACATATCACAAATAACTTTGTAATGGTACGTGTCCACAGGGGCGTTTTCTATCTCCAGCATTGGACACTTGATGGGCTGCAGACACAAGGCACTCGGCAGCTGATTGGACGAACACTTTCCCTCGTGGGCTGCTGCTCCCAACTTTCAAACTGGAACCAACATGGCAGCTCATTTGGAAAACTTTCTTCTCTAATATTATAAAAATAGTTCACCTATTCAGAGGGATATGTTAACATATAAAGAGTTTGACTATAAAAGCAACTGTTTTGATCATTAAAAGTCAGTTTTCATACAGAAACATTTCATGGTTTCATTTCTCAAATGAGAAGATTTGCTGATTTTCCTTTTAATTATTTTAATAACTTTATTGTATCTTTATATATGTTAACGGCACATTTTGACGGCATTTCTCACTATTTTAAGATTTTTTACAAAGCTTTTAGCTGCATCCTGATACAAAAGAGTTCAAAATGAGCTCCACTTCAACCAACTACAGCAGTAAAATCCTGCTTTTACATTAATGCATGAGTAATAATGATCTAATGAAATATAATATAACAGTCACAGGGGACATTTTTCGACATTGATACTGATATACTTACTCATACTTTTACACTTTCAGGACTTTCACTTGTAACAAAGTATTTATATACAGTGTGGTATTAGTACTTTTAATCAAGTAAAGTATCTGAATATTTCCTCCACCGGTGGTTATTGAGGATTTGTGGTGAAGACACGTTTTTATTTCAGATTCGGTGAGTTGTTGTCCTGAAGTCAGGAAGCTGTCTTTGTTTAGATAATTGCACGATGCACTCCAGTGAGTACAGACAAAGCCCAACATGCTTTTAAGGCCTTCTGTCCATAAGGTGGACCAAGAGACAGGACCTGAATAACAGATGGACAAAATGGAGTGGAATGGCTCAGTAACAATAGGAGGAGTTTGCGAGGTCTGTTCAGCCCAGAGGAGTCTTTGAAAGCATCTTTACTGTTATTCTACCTCTGGTGGTGGTCTCAGTGTGAGGGCCTTTTATCACACTGCTTTCACTGCATCTTGAAAAAAAAAAAAAATGAAATGGCTGTAAACATCCTCTCTGGAGAGAAACAAAGACACAAAAGAAGTCGAGGCTTGTGTTGTGTGAGGGTGATGACACGTAGTTTATCAGAGTAAAAGCAGCCTGATGTCAGCCGGGGAATGCTAGACATGGAGTGGTGATAGCTGCAGGAAGGGTTTGGATTTTTGTGTATTTGGAGTAATACTAAAATAAAACTTAGAGGAAAAACTTTTAATATGTTTAGGATGGAATATTTCTAATAAATGAAGATGTGGTATTACCAGCCCGTTCGCACTAAATTGTATAATGAAAGTAAAAATTTTGCGTGCAATAGGAATGCCATTCTTAGGTTTAGCGTGTCATTTGTATGCACCATGTAGTCTGTACTGACTGCAATGTAAACAAAAGTATGGCTGCAACTAACAGTTATTTTCATTGTTGATTAATCTGTTGATTATTTTTTCGATTAAACGATTAGTTGTTTGGTCTATAAAATGTCAGAAAATTGTAAAAAATGTCTATCAGTGTTTCCCAAAGCCCAAGAAGACGTCCTCAAATGTCTTGCTTTGTCGAGAACTCAAAGATATTCAGTTTACTTTCACAGAGGAGTAAAGAAACCAGAAAATATTCACATTTAAGAAGCTGGAATCAGAGAAATTCGATTTTTTCTTCTTCAAAAATTACTCAAATGGATGGGGGAGAAGGTGGATAGATCCAACAAACATAGGACTCTCAACCAGGATACCGTTTCACTTTACAATCAGCTGATCGTTCGTGTCCTGTGTTCACAACGTCAAGTCACATTTTCACCGTACAAACGTAGTCATTTTAAGCCCAACCATGTTGTTTTTTTCCTAAACCTAACTAAGTGGTTTTCTTGCCTAATCCTAAACAAGTGTTTTTGTTTAATTCACAACATTAAACACGTGTTTACTGCCACCGAAAAGTGATGCCAAAGTGTCTGATAAAGCGTCAGCATGCTGACAAGTTGGGCTGTTCAACCAGGAGACCGGTGTTCGTTCCCCAAAGTATTGTTGAGTTATTTTGAAGTTATATTAGTGACTTGTTTTTTAGTGACATTCATGATTTCCACACTTCTTTTACGTTGTTTCCGTACGTATTTGACTTAGTTTACGTACTTATTTTAAGCCTGATTATGATTTTTTCCTAAACCTAAGTGGTTTTGTTGCCTAAACCTAACTGTGGTGGTTTAATTTTGTTGCGTGTCGTAAAAATGACACACGAAAAGGCTAAAATATGTTCTCATGACACACATAGAAGATCCTTGTAATGTGCTATTTATACGCCTTCACATGAGGTCGGGTTAGGAAATATATAAATATGGGTCTGTGTATTTATTCACAAAACAACTAACCATCACTTAAAATCCTTTGTTATCTTTGCTAAATTGTTTCAAAATTACATATTTTACTTTCAAGGAGAGCAAAGACAAATAACTCTAAAGTGGAGAGCAGATGTCAGTTCAGTGTGATTGATGGGCGAGAACACTGTTAGGATCTCTGGTCGTCTGGTATACTGGGAAGCTGGTGTGGCGAGAGGAAAATGGGTCTCTTTAGCAATTTCAAGGGTCCAGGAATTTACTCGGTTTTCTATTTGAAACACAGCTTCTTGGCACTTAGTGGTGAAAAGGTGACATGTTGAATCAATTGAAGGTAGCATGCGGGCCCCAGGTCGTGTAAGCAAAGTACCGAAGGGTCATTAATAGACATTAATAAGGAAGGCCTCCTCACAAACAGCCTGCTGCCCACATATGGTCCTCACAAAATGGCCAAATCATTTTTTAAGCTACATGTCTCACACTGGGGAAGCGCCTATATAATGAGACACCCCCCCTCCCAGGAAGCCCCAATAAATGGCGTAGTCAAATAACAGAGGCCTCCCAGACCTGTCATCGCCCCAGTTCATCTGCTCTGATTTACAAGCACCGTCCCAGAGGCTTTAGTGCCATCACTAATCCCACAGGGATGACCATCTGAATGGCAGTGGAGTCAGACCGTCTAAAAAAAACCCAGAAAGAGGCACACAGTGCTGCATAACTCCAAGCAGAAACAGATGCAGAGACGCTCTCCTGTTTATAATTGATTTTCAAGGGCAACATCTTGTTGTCATAGTTTGTCTAACGAGCCCCTGGCTGGCGCCCTGTTGCTCGTCAACCGCAGGGTGTCAGATGGAGCCGCCGCCCGCCGCCCTACCCCCATTGGGATGGCACCATTCTAGGACATCACCCGTGGAATTTCCCTGTGGGACTGACTCTTGCTCGCTTTTAAAATCTGACTTCTTTTTAAAGATATTTTGAGTCGGCGAAGCATTCAAAACCTCCAGCTGAGATCTGTCGTCCTCTCTCAGCTGCCGGCCGGAGACCTGCCCTTTTTCCACGGACAACAGGTATCACCAGGCCGCCAATGTTTATGTCTGAGATGTCTTTGTGGGCCTCCGAAGCTAAGCCTCTAATTGGCCATGGCTCATCAATCACACAGAGTCAACCCTTTCACCCAAAGTCTCATCCAAAAAGCCAACAGGAATGAGACCCGTGGAATGGACTCTATGCTTCCCAAAGGCCTAAAAGTAGGCTTTGGGAGGGGCAAGTGGTTTGTGAGAAAACCACACTTATTCCAAGTTGATGTCAAGCAATGTATGTCTGTCCTTTGTCTTTCCTGACATGCTTCCACCACTTCCATTGAAAGTTCACACTAGACAACTTTCAAAGTCGTCAGATCGCTGTACTGTTCACATAACTTGCTGTCTTTTAATTGGGAGTCTTGAAGTCATTGTGGTTTTCACACTACATGACTGACTGGAGACAGGGTGTGACACCGGGAGGAATCCCCGATGAAGTCTCCAAAAAACATGTCACAAAAACAAGAAATACACAGTAAATGATGTGATACCATATGTGAGACACATTGCTGACATTGTCGTTGGCACGTGTTTACAAAATAGCCTGTGTCCACCGGTTTCCACATTTCTTTTTTACTATTTATTCCTCTAGGTGCAACAACAACTTTGCTCCATGCTACAAATACAACACATACAGTAAAGTTCCTATTGTTACAGGCGACCCCTCCTCCCCCAGGTCTCCCCTCAATTTGGTTTGGGTCCAACCTCCCTTCCCACCCGCCGTGTGTGTCTTTACGCTCTTTAAACAATGTCAGCACACTCCTGGAGCACAGTGTTAATTTTGCCCCGGATGGGTTTACATTGTAGTTAATTGAATGCCCTTGAAAGGGTGCCTTGTGCATTGGTATCACACACCGAGGGGCGTGACAAAGCGTCGGTAATTTACGCCCTGGGAATGAGAACGGGCGAGAACTGTTTTTTAATAACGCACAAGATGCTTAGACTGGCATACACGCTGTGTAAACCAAATGATTGAATCTCATTACATCCGTTAAACGTTAGTTCAAGGAAAACAGACAAACATCTGGCTTCACTTTCTTTCTTATTTGCTGTTTTCACTTGAACTTGACCTCACGGTGATTTATTGAGCGGGTGAGAACAAGAGCATTTCTTTCATTCCACTTTACTACTGTGTTTTAGTTTGGCAACAGCGACTGGCAAGTGGGCGGGGAGCCATTTCATGTGGCATCGGACAAGGTGATACTCTGCTGGTAAAGTGCGTCTGGGACCATAATCCAGAAGCATGCTCCAGACAGGGTCAAAGGGGTCACAGCAACTCCTCAGCCATTGTGCAGCCATTATTTGGTTTGGCTGAACTCTCAAAGTCCAGGATTTGGCCACAGCGTAACGCCGAGCCCACAAATTTGTCAAGAGGAATAAGGAAAAGTGCACAGCACATGCGGTTTACGGGGTCACGGCAAAGTCTCCACATTTCCTCACATCCAGAGACGGCATGCGCAACACTCTGTGTGTTTTTTCCATCAGTCCGGGTGTGTTATTTATTTATTTATTCTTTCATTCCTCTGCCCCTTCATTCAATCATTCATTTACCACAAGTCATGAAACCTGGGCGACGGAGGTCATGGAGGTTTGATGAAGAACAAGTCAAACAAAACCGGGTTACTGTGCTTCCATTTGCAATATCATAAACACAAATACACACAGTAAACTTCCCTGAGGCCGGTCCACGTCCAATTCTCTCCAGTAACCGAGAGTAATCAGCTGTGTCATCCTTGTCATAAATCTCAGAGTACGGCAGTGGCTCCCAGCCCAGATGGGAACGGACCTTGTTCAGTCGCACTTGCCTCCGCATCATAAATCCATGGCCGTCTTTGCAGGATCGGTTTCCTGCGTTTGTGCGTATCTCCCAACAGAGGAGTGCATGGGGGAGGCGAGGATATTGCAAGACCACAGCCTCCTGAAGGAGTCAATTTGCAAAATGGACTGTCTCTTCCTCCCTGCTGAAATAATGTTGGGTTTCCAGGCAATTTTTTACCATCAGATGCAGATTTGCAGCTCGGTCTCTGGGTGCATGAATGAATGGGAAAACATGACCACAGAAGGTCGACAATGCTTACATTTTTAAACTGAAATTCAATATATTTTAATCGTAGGTTTGAACATTTATTGCTGCACATGTAATGGCAACCGAAGCTTTTATGAAGGAAACAAATATGCGTGCTTGTCCATTTTGAGCCCTTCTGGCAAACTGAAATTGCAGATGGTGAATCTACAGATACAAAAACACACCATACCATAAAACGTTATTTCTATCGAAGGGTTGTCCCCAGTCTGTCTGACATTTATCGTTACGAGTGGGGAATAATTTCCGATTGACCTAATCATAAACTATAACCTAATCCTGCTCCGTACCGTTGCATTTGCTGTAACTCCAGTTTACATTCCTGGGAATCTAGCTCTACTTTCATTACAAAATAAAATACAACTGGTTGTTAAACAAAAGAAACAAAGTAACCTAATCTTAAAATATATTAAAATATTTTTAGATATGCAGCTGAAATGTTCTTGGGAAGGTCATTTTGAGTCAGTTGTACCAACCCTATCTCATGGGAACGAGTATAAATAGCACGACATGTCTGTGTGTCATTATATCGCTTTTTAGGCTGTTCGCGTGTCATGTATACGCCACAGGCTTAACGTTGTTTTCACATAGCGGTTATGTTTAGGGGACAAAACCACTTAGTTAAGTTTAGGAAAAACATCATGGTTGGTCTTAAAATAACGATATAAACTAAGCAAAATATGTATCTAAACAAGGACAAAGCACTCGGCAGGCCATAAGAATGCTGAACTCTTGAGTTTCTGAGCTCATCGCTTGTCACTTTACCTTTATTTACCTTTACATACTGTTTTACAAACTGTTACACCTCTGTGTGTGTATAAATATATATATATACATATTTATTACTTCTCTATAGATACCAAAGATGTTCATGGCCAATGACTGCTTTGCTGGAATTGACATATGACAAATAAAGAACCTTGAATCTTAAAATAACTTCATAAAATACGAAAAAACTACATAAACAGCATAACATAAGTACGGAAAACACATCACAAACTTCACTAGCGTAAATTCAAAATAACTCAACAACACTGGGACACAAATACCTGGTTGAAAGTCCTGTGTTTGTTGGACCCACCCACCATGAGCAGTCTTTTTCACTTTGTATTCCACGTCACTAGCTCTGAGCATAGCACATCACATGGATGCGTTTACATTGCAGTCAATACAGACTACATGGCCTACACATGACAAAGGCGTTGTTATTGCATGCGAAAGTACTTACAAAATACTGTCATTCATTCGCCATTGGGTGAGACCGGGCTGGTTGTACAGTTGATTCTTGTCTCTGCACTTTCTCTTTTTAGATCCATGTAAATTGACACTGTAACAGTCTGTCTGCCTCATAAATTGGCTTGAAACCTGCAGTATATTTAACCTTTTATATCCCCAGTCTGTAATGACTATGAACCATCCCTTTTTTCTCTGAGAAACTCTTCTAATCTCAGTGGGAACCAGTTAGTTTTACACAGCGTGTGATAGCCTCAAGGCCAGAGGAGGACCTTCCTGACTGCAGGTCAGTGAGCATGGCTGCCTGTCTGACAGAGTCTTGGCAGCTGTGGTCTAAAGGGTCTTGTAAGGCAGAAAAATATGGAACATTCCTGGATGCTGCTCTTATCTATGGGGACAAAGCTGTTCCACACATTACCGCTTGTACTGTGGCGGTGGTCTGCTCATCATTTCCCCCTCCCACCTCCACCCACCCACCCACACGGGGATGTAGCATAGAGGGAAGTGATAAGATTACACTCTCCAATTACAGTAATCATAATCCAATTCATAATGATGATGACATTATGTAAATTAGAACCATTTTTATAACCAAATTATTACTAACAACTCATTAAATACATTGGGATGAGTTTTAATCTATTAACCCAATGTGCCTGAATTACAAAGACAGTAAGTCAGAGTTTGAATATTCCAGTAGATCATATTACTTATTGCAATTAGAAGCAGCATCTCTAACAGTTTTTAAGAAATTGCATTTTGAAAGTAAAGAAAAAAACAATAAAGAAAGTAAGAATATGACCACGAAGCTTGTTCCGTGAGTGGTTATCGTCTCGCAGCTGAATCCCCCCCCCTCCCTTTTTGGAAAGTGCCAGAATGACAAAGTGCACAAGAAAAGCACGGTGGCAGAAAACGAGGGAATCCTATCAGTGCATGAATTTAATTACCACTCAGATGGCTCCACATAATGAGGAAAAGGTGGATGTGTGAGAGACTTGCATAATTCATTTTTTGCTTTTCTCATTTAAACCATGCCCTCAGCCTCCTCGCCACTCCTCTGCATTTCCTGCCTGGTGCCACATTTGATCTATGATCAATAATTTCTTTTCAACCAAAAACATTTGCATAGAGGGAATTATCTGTGCAGTATGAGCCGCTGAGAGAGAACTTGCACAGCAATTTGGAATACAGGTGGTTGAAATCAACTTTCATGTTACGCTCTCTCGCTCTCTCTCGCTCTCTCTCGCTCTCTCTCGCTCTCTCCTCCTAATTTTTCTTCTCCTGTTGTAATAAATGGCGGAGCAGCACCGCAGCCTGACCACCAGAGTTAATGCTGTGGAATACCACTTATACCAGGTGCCTTTACACCAGCCCTTGTGGGCAATAAAAGGGACAATAGTCCATTTTCTAATTAGACAGTGATGTCATACGGGTGAACTGAAAAACATGAGCAACAGCAACAAATGTATGGAATCAATCAGTTGTAAATTTTCAACTTAGTTGCAAGAACAAATGTTGGCTTTGTACATTTCTGCAAACCAACAGATACGCTGAATGTCAACAAAAAATGGTTCATGAATACATGTCATATCAGCCTCATAACATGCAGGATGATGCGTGGTTAACGTTGTCATATAATATTCATGGAGTGTTTCGCATCTTCGTGTCATTTATTTGTTAAGCCCCGGTGTGTAAAGGCCTTAAGGTTAGAAAAAAAGATGGTTTGTGTTAAAATACAAACGTAACGAGGTAACGTAACGAGGTAACGTAACGAGGTAACGTAACGACGTAACGTAACGAGGTAACGAAACAACGTAACGAAACAACGCAACGAAACAATGCAACGAAACAACGCAACTAAATAACAACCGCCCATAGCAGACAAAACGTAATGTAACAACCTAACAGTAACAAACCTAACGCAACAACCGTAAAAATGTAAATAAATAACAACGGCCGTTAGCCGACTCTCTTATGTAACATTTCGCCCAGTCTCCTGGGCGAAAGTCCTGTGTTTGTTTGACCCATCTACCACCACAACTCTCACCCGTTCTTAGTGGACTTTCTTGCTTGTTTTACACGTTATTATACCACGTAACTTTCAATAACTGTTACTCGATATACTACGTCATTTGCTCTGACCGAATACAACACAACTGAGTAACAACTACAGGCTGAATTATACTGAGGACTGAATTCATAAAGAGCCAGCGATGGTTTCTGCATCTGCAGCTCAGTGAAGCTTTAAGCTCAATGTACCATATGCTTGAATCCCAACGGCTCTCAGCAACATCCCCATGGGAAGCAATTTCCAGTAAACAAACTCACACAAGCTTCGGATATACAGGATTTTAGTTTACCAACATCAGCGATTCCATTTACCAGCAATAGACCATCTCCTCATAGCTGTCCTGAACACTGAGACATCCAAAAACAGACATATTGTCATAAAAATATTCAAATAAATGATCGACAAGCTAAAATCAGCTTTTGGAAATGTAGTTAATTAGCACAAGGAAAGTTTCCATCCCCAGATCTACTACTGTGTGTAACCATTTATGTGCTATGAGGTGATGGATGGTAATACAGAAGCTGTGCAGCGGTCCATCTCCCTGAAGGTCTTTCAAAAGACCTCTGGGTTCATGTCACCTCATTTACAGAGCCTTAAAGCTTTCATTAGGCTGAATTCCTGAGTTTTTACAATAAACTACCAATTGCCTGACGTTATGAGGTACATGTCTCCACACTAAACATTTAACACATGCCTTTCAGTGTGTTGTGCATCTAATGCAGAGTGTGTGAGTTCGCAGGATGACGGGACCGGTTGTTTGAAACTTGACCCCCAGAGGCCGGTTGGATTCATGAAGGGCCTCTTTCATGTCCCCTTCCCATCCGGTGTCTGACTTGAATCGTCCTGCCTGAATCAAGTGCTTCCTTATGTCAAATATTTACTCGGCTACTTAAGAATATCAAACAGGTCTTTCAGTGATGGGGGGAGAAAAAACACTGGCGATGTGTTGCATGTATGTGTTATAGGGTGTCAGTCAAACGCCTGCGGCTTTCCACAGAAAATAGACACTCTGTCATCTTGTTTTTCTCATTCCTTCCCCCCACCTGGCCAGTCAGAGATGTCAATTCAAAACTCAACAGAAATCCATATGAGATCGCTTAATGCGTGTATATGCTATATCTGCCACGGCATAACGAATCGCACTGATTTATTTTTTTTCTTTCCCAACTTGATTCTGTTTCTTTTTAGAACATTTGTGCCAGGTGGAATAGTCATTATCTGGCATTCGCGGCAGGACTGTTACTCGGGGCGGGAGGAAGACAAGAGGAGTGGATGGACCCTCAGGAATCTCCAGGATACTTTATAGGACTTGAGAGCTGTTGTGGCGGTCTCCTGCGCCGCAAATATAAGTTTAACCGTCAGCATTCCCGTAAAAAACAACACTCACAAATCGATGCTGTGTCGACGTAGTGAATTAAGTGAGGAAAGGAAAAGGATGTCCACAATTCCAGATGGGGAGAGGACAAGAACGTTTTCTGCTTTTCCAAAGTTCAATATGTCAACAAGGACATTAGACAATGCATACTATATGCTCTATTGTGCGTGCATGCCTATTTGTATAAATGTGCGTCAAGTTCCACCTTCAATGAGGATCCTGTCCAGGATAGAAATAGGCAGTGCATGTGTGTGTGTTGTAGTTAAAAATGTCTGTTCTCCAGATTCAGGTGTGTGCACACTTTGAAGGGCCTATAAATACTGTAAGACTAATTTGATTTAAACTAAAATGGAAAACATGTTTTGACCTCTCAATGAAAAACAGCTGTGTGCTTGATGTGGTAGCCAGGTTGAGAAGCCATCTTTTCTCTGTGTGTGTGTGTGTGTGTGTGTGTGTTTATTCCCCCAGTGGCACATTGTCTCCAGCTGGATACTTTTTAGCACAATACAGACACGTTTGATAGTCTGAGGCTTTTGTTACTCCCGTCAAAACTTAGTTATAAAGAAGTGCCGGCAGGTTGAGAACACCTGCGCTTACACTTACATTGATGTTCCCGTCTTAATGAACAAAAATGGTGCTGTGATTTATGATGGATTCCTCTTTTGCATTCCTTTATCTGCATGTGATATTGTGCTGTGGTAGATATGGTATTGTTAAGATTTGAGAAAGAATAATGTTGAACATTTATCCTGATCTTTGCAGACTTCTCTCCCAGCCCAGTCGCCAAGGAAAAATATTGGCATTGTGTGTTTCTGTAAACCACGTATATGCTGAATGTCTACATTTTTTGCTTTCGGTCTGAGCAAGTGATGTAGTATATCGAGTGACTGTTATTGAAAGTTACGTCATATTATAATGAATGTAGCAAGTGAGAAAGTCCACGTTTTATGTTACGTAAGAAAGTCCGCTAAGGGCGGTTGTTATTTAGTAACGCTAGTTTTGTCGTTACAGTTGTTACGTAACGTTACATAAGAAAGTCCACCACGGGCGGTTGTTATTTATTCACTCTAGTTACATTTCTACAGTTGTTACGTAAGACATTCTGATACGGGTGGTTGCTATTTGTTACATTGCTGGTTATGTTACTTTGTTACATTGTTACGTTGTTACGTTACGTTGTTACATTATGTTGTTACGTTACGTTGTTACGTTACGTTGTTACGTTACGTTGTTACGTTACGTTGTTACATTGTTACGTTGTTACGTTACGTTGTTACGTTACATTGTTACATTACATTGTTACATTACGTTGTTACGTTGCGTTGTTACGTTACGTTGTTACATTACGTTGTTACATTACATTGTAACGTTATTTTTTTAAGACAAACCCTGATCTTTTTTCTAACCTTAACCAAGAAGTTTTTTTTGCCTAAACCTAACCAATTGTTTCACAACGTTAACCACGTGGCATTGTGCATTTCTGCAACTGTGATACGAGGCTGATATGAAATGTATGTACGTGGTTTAGTTCAGAAACATCGACATCCAAGGTTTACAGAAACGTACAATGCCAACAATTTAGTTGTCTCTCTTGTCAAAGACAGAACCTTAGTCTAAAATGTGCAACAGGGACCTCTACAGCACTGTTACACCCCAATCCTTCCCAAAGCAGCCCAACATCATAATTGTATGAAAATGGTTATGAATCTCCACAAATATGCCAAATCAAATTGCCTCTGTGGCTGGTAGCACCTGCGTTTAGTCACTTAATTCTAATCTAAAGACTAGAAAATTAAATTTGCTGATAAAACTCTGAATCTGCCATGGCCATTTCACTAAGCAAATTGGATTTGGCCATGTCCACATCATCAAGACGAACACACAGTGTGCATGGTATGTAGTCTATGTAGTCCTGCAACACGCCAACAGCGCGCCGCCGTGTGGGAAATTTTGCCCTCAGGACCTTTACTGGCCCGTACACAACCCCTCTGGGAATGACGGCGGAAACCACAGACAATCATTCATATTTTCTGGTAAGATGTGTTTTGACCTCTGCTGCTAAGTGTGAGGAATGTCCGTCAGACACATGAAGGATTTTATTCCCTCATGACAAGTGTTTCTAATTTCATCCAGAGCATCACTGCTCTTCAACAGCAGATGTAAGAGAACACATTGATTTGTTTCCCCCATGGGTCGTGTTTTTCTTTGGAGTGGAAACAGACGGCGATGCTTTTATTAACTTGTATTTTCATGTCTTTTGTACTTATTAATGGGTAACTTCGGTATTTTTCAACCTGGATTCTATTTTTGTATCTAAGTGACTAATAAGGACAACAATTTCTGCTGCTCACTGGCTGCAATATGGTGCTATTGGGGCAAGCTGGCACCGTCATTTAGGTCCACTAAAAGTGCTTGTTTTTGTCATGACAGGCCCTGAAATTGTCTGACATTACGGAAAGAGTCTCGCTCAAGTCTCGATCTGATATGTGGCGAGGTGACGTGTTGCCGGAAGACAACGTTGGAATAGTGGAACACATCCATGGTGAAAACATGAGTGCCACCCGGGTTGGAGTGTTTCAGTGCAGAAAGCTAGTGTTATTTAAAAGATTTTTAATGTCATGGCTGAATATTTAGATGATTTCCACAATGTGGATGAGGTCTTTGAATTCGATGGCCATTTATTTGAGTCAGAGTATACGTATATTCAGACTTCACAATGATGCTTCTTGGACACAATAACAAACAGACCAGATCAGGCGAAAGTTAAGAAAAAAGTTTTTATTTCTCTGTAGGGTCCTTTTCATAATGTTGTCAGACACTTTTAATAACAATCTGAGACTGTCAGTGGCAAAAACAATCACTTTTAGTGGACGTAATGCTGCACATTTGCCATCGTAGCTTGTTTCGTGGCTGCCGCTATCCTTCAATACTTGGACCAATTTCAGAAATTGTTGTCCCCATTAGTCACTTAGACACAAAAACATGGGAAAATAAGATCCAGGATGAAAAATACAGAAGTTACCCTTTAGCATCTTTTGTTGTTGCTTAGATGTCTGGTGAATATACTGTCCGTTTCCTGACATAAAGTGGTTCACATTGCTGGATTCTTCCAAGAGGTTTTCCATAAACAAAGTGTTTACTGGCAGCTTTTCAAGCTCAAAAGGAGAAAAAAAAATCCTGAGGTCACACCTCTTAGCCTTGAGGACAAAGCAGGAAGAGATTACATGTGAAACAAAACAGCCTCACATAATGGCACCGGGATCACATAATATCCATTTTTGGACATTTTTGCACAAACTAGCAGAGTGTTTAGGAGCAGTAATAGGGGGGGAAACCATCAAGGTTCAACAGAGGGCAAACTTCTTTATGAATGGGTATCATTGGAGCAGCTGAGTCTTTTTAATTAGGAAGTGCACTCTTTGACTGCAGCTGGAATTCCAGCCAGTTTCATGCACACATACTCCCATCGTTAGGTGTCGGAGGAGTCTCTGCCAGCGGTTTGGATCATGTTCAAATGGAGGACTGGAGAGGTTTAAACAAGGAAACAAGGGTTTGGGGAGACAGTTATGTTTAAGTCAGGAATGAGAGTGTGTTGAGGAGTTCGTCGCCGCTGAACCTCCCTCCCACGCTTGCACAGCGTTATTGCCTTTAGGGAGGGAAACTACTTGAAAGTATAATATTGACAAGACCAGGATGGCTGTTTGAAGCTTGTGCCAATTATTTAGGATTCCTCTTTCATTTACCTGCTGATGTCTGGGATCATTTTCTAATATTGAGGAAGTCAAAAAATGACAACAAACAATATATTTTTTTTTCAATGAGGCTTGAAAATGTGCAGTAGCTCCAAAATTAATCACAACAAACACAATATTTTAATTTGGTTTCATGAATGTTTTTCCTTTAAAGACGCACTGAACAATATTTCTATATAAATAATTGATCATATTCCTCAGGCTGGTCTCATACACGGTTTGTAGCTATACCTGTCATCCGTATATATCCCACAAAAGAGAAATATAAAGAGCGACAGACGCTGCGTAGGGAGGTGGTCAGGGTGGATGGGTGGGTCCAAAAACACCGCATTTTCTTCCAGGACACCGCTGTTTGTGTCCAGTGTGAAACCAGAAGTCAACATTGATTTATTTGTCACGTAACTTCCGTATTTAAGTTACGCCACTTCGTAGTTATTTTAACCCAAACCATGATCTTTTCCTAAACCTAACCAAGTCGTTTTTGTCACGTAACTTTTGTACTTAAGTCCGGTGTTATTTTATCCCAAACCGCAACCTTTTCTTAAACCTAACTAAGTGGTTTTGTTGGCTAAACCTAACTAAGTTCTTTTCTGTGAAGATATTTTATTTTGAAAAGACAGTATGCATGTAACAAGTAGAAATTGACACATGTTGCAGGACATTCGTGGAAAATGCACGAAAAATTAAGAAACTTTTCTTAATTCAAACGTTGTATGAGGCTACTATGTGTTGTACACCACCTGCCTATCACAAGACTGCAGGCAGACAAAGTTAGAGGCTAGCTGACAAACATAGCGGAGCATTTAGCAGCTAAAGAGCCAGATATTTTGCACAGACCTTGATGGAGACCAAAACTGAGCTATTCGTCATGTGGCCAGTCTCTAAAAGCATGCTAATGTTGCTTTGTGTCCACAGAACGTGTGAATATAAGCAACTGTTTGCTAACATGTTAGTTATAACAACTTTATAGGTGAAAATGTTGTGTGTTCAGCTTGTCCTGCTAACAATTGGAAAAAAATATATACATAAAGGTACAGTGTGTAGGATTTGGCGGCATCTAGTGGTGTGGTTGCAGATTGCAACCAACTGAGTACCCCTCTGTTCACCCCTCCCTTTCCAAGACTGCGGAAACACGAGCCGCCGAGTGCAACACAGGCAGAAACATGGTGGACTCCGTCAAGAGGACCTGCTCCCTATGTAGATATGAATGGCTCATTCTAAGCTAACGAAAACACCATGATTCTTAGTTTTAAGTGATTATACACAAATGAAAACAAAATATTCCATTTCTGCTAATAGATCCCCCGAAATGTTACACACTGCTCCTTTAACGCAGCTTTAAATCCTCATATAATTGTGTCGGTCAGTCACACGACACCCACAGTACAAGGAGAGGTGTCCATCTTAAAAAAATAACACATACAACACAGATTTCACAAGATTTCCCTCCATGTACTGACGATTTGTGCATCTGTGTTTGAGCTGACTGTGTCAGATATCGATTCGGCTCTAAAGACATCGCATGCATGCTAAACACTCAGCACATCCTCATACTAGTGAGTCTCAACCACCACGCGGTTATTCCATCCAGCTCATGAATTACTCAGCCACTTGTCTCATGTTTAATTCAGTCTCAGAAAAGCTGTTGACACACGCTTTATGCCAACTGCCCATTGCTTTTATTACACTTTTATCACCACTTGGAGAGAAAATGAAGTGTTGCTGCAAGTGGGATCGTTACGAAACAACTCTGTCAGCAGTGGGAATTCCTACCTGCTCTTTCTGCTGGCTTATTGGAATCATGCTATATTAGATCTAATTGGTGTGTAAAAAAAAAGTGCTTGAGTGTGTTTCCACGAGTGCAGACGTGTAAAATTACCTCTCCTCTCGTGTTCCTATGCGCTATAAATGTCCCGTGGAGGATGGAAAGTTGAGCGAAATCCTACGAAAATTAGTCTTGGCTTCATTTCAAAAAGGAGCATTTTAAGATTAAAATGATAGTGTTAGCATTAGTCTTCATGTGCTGTATGTGTGTGTGTGTGTAGCTGCAGCCGTGCAGACACAGCTAATGTATAGATATTGTTCTGCTTGGGTGGGCTGAAGACCTCGAGGTAATCTCTGTCACGCAGCTGCCACCAGCGGCGGATAAACTAGCGCCGGTTAAACGGCGGTTGAACCCCAGCACGGGGGATTTGTCTGTGACACAGGTGTCATATTTAATACCCTCATATATCAATAATTGGCTGGAAAAGAAAAGGAAGGAGCCATATGTGCAGGAAGGGCTCAGAGAGATCCCTAAAGATAATCTTGTGTACATTTAAAAGCCCATTTACTAGTAGTCGGCTGGCTCTCTTTGGGGGCGACAATAACATTACTCTGCACCGCATGGAGCCAGCGTACTCCTCATGAGGTCAATGAGTATTTCTGTTTGACCTTTAACCTCACAGGCAAATAGCGACGACTGAAAATAATGGGAATTACACTGAAGACAAGATCCCCTTAAATGGATATGCTACTCTCCTATATGTGTTTATGGTAATGGAACACGGCGTTATCTATGGACTCGATTCAGTTACAGATATGGGCATAAAATGAAATCAAAACCAAATAGAACTGTAAATCTTTCATAGCTATTCATCAGTTATGACCTCAAAAAGTCCGCTGGAGTCAGGATGACAGTCTAAAGTCGACGACGCAGGAAGGAAACAGTCCCCTTCCCGGTTGTCTTTGGATCTGATATCCGGGAATTTAACATGGAGCAGTGGTATCTTCCTGAACTCTATTTGCAATATTCCTGGGAAAACACGATGGAGGCCGGACACCACTTTGCTATCACTCAGAGACTAATTACACTTTCGATCGTCCTCCCACCCCTCCTCCTCCTCCTTCCCGGGGTTAAACACACGGCCTTATTTCCCTTATCTGTCTTCTAAGCCGAGGCCGCCGCACCTCCCCAGCCACACAGCAGTCAGATGTCTGGCTGCCATTTCTCTCACTAATTTAAAGCTACTGTACGGTTTCTTTCGATGTCCCCGGGCAGATTTCCCTCTTCTCGCTCTCCCCAATCAATCAATCACGCTTAATTGCTCAATTACTCCAGTGAAGAGCTAAGGAAGGAGAGAAGGAGAGGACGTTTTGTCAGCTTGGGTTGCTTAGTCTCCTTTGGTAAACAGACACAGGCTGGAGTGATAAAGTGTGTCCTCCTAGAGGACGTCAGGGGATGAGACTTCCTAATTAATCCAAACATTAGGCAAACCGGGGCTTTCCAAACGCATCAGACTCTCTCTCACTGTCACACAGACCTGCTGTATAATGGACTCACTGAGAGAATACAGCACACTCTGGAGCAACACTGTCTCCGACAAAATGATGTTCCCAAACAACTAAACTGTATTCTCAATTACGTTTCAAGGGAAACGTTTTCCCAGATTACGGTCAACGTTTTAAACACATGGTTAACGTTGTAAAATGAACCAAAACAAAAAAACGCAACAAAACTACTTAGTTAGGTTTAGTAACAAACGTCATGATTTGGCTTAAAAGTACTACGTTTGTTACGTTATTAAGTTATGGACGTAAATTAAAATAAGGAAACTGGTTTCACAAGGGACACAAACAGCGGTCTCGTGGGTGGAAGTTCTGGGTTAGTTTGACCCATCCGTCCACCCTGACATTCTCCCTGTACTGACTTTCACGGACTACCATTAGAAACATATTTGTGTCGTCAAAAGCAAACGTAATCCATGACAAAATATTAATTCATTTTGTGACATGTACATGAACTATAGTGCATCACTTTTCGTAGGTATAGTTAAGAACGAGAACAGCCTGGTTGTAGCGATGTCGCTGTGCTCCCAGATCTCAGTAATTACTTTAGTGCGTACAATGTTATCATAACTGATAAAAAAAGTAGACAAAACTACAAACATTAAGCCCAAATTGTAATAAATCATAACTGTCCTTTAATGTCAATGATAAACTTTCACCAGACACCAACTAGAATATCCTAAAAACAGCTTTTAACTTTTAATCCCCAATTACGAAGAGAAACAGGAAGGATCCTACTATCTCTCTCTCTCTCTCTCTCTCTCTCTCTCTCTCGCTCTCTCTTGAAATGCACAAAGTTCTCACAAACAGAGCTGCAGAGCAAAATCTTCTCTCTTTTTTTTATAACTAATGCAAACTGTCTTCAGGGAGACAAATATTTTGAAACCGAAACTTGGTAGTGCTGCACTTGAAGTTTCATGTTTATTCACTCAAACTGTCATCAAATACAAATGTTGTCGCAGAGGAGATTGCATCGAGGAACAGCTGCGAAAGCTAAGCAGCTGGGCCTCAGCCTGAGCGCAGACGTTATTGCGGGCGTTAGCTCGCCGTGTCAGGGCTGAGTCCTCCCGCAGTCTGATGAGCCTGTTAGTTCTTGTGCACGGCTGCCCTCGCTCTGCCGAGCTGGCACGGCAACTCGGAGTCTAATGAGACACTGGCACTCGCTTTTATTAACGGCCGCATCCCTTCGCTCATAAAAGTGACACTTCCAAGATAAGCATCCCCCGTGGCAGCGAGGTCATTCAACTCATCAGTGACACTGGGTGGCTCTCTATGTGTGTGTGTTTGTCTTTCTCTTCTGTTAAGTGTGATGATGTTTTGCATTGCTATGCATTACACACCGCCCTGCTTTGCTTATTTAATCCCTAATTTGCATGCAACGTACGCTCATTTGTCATATTTCCATTAAAATAAGAAAACATGAGCTTTTCCCAATAGAGCCTCCGCGATGAGCAAATCTAAGGGAATGTGCATGTCCTTGTCTGTTGCTCTCATCTAGATAGACCCATATTAATCCGCTGGGTGATGTGATTTATCTCCCGTCTGTCCTTCGCTCTACAGTAACGGAAAGACACATTGGACTGAGGGGTAGGATTTTAAGCTGCGTTTTCCCTCAACCGCCCTTTTCTCTTAGTCCCCAGGCTCGGCGTCTGCTCTCCAGGGTGAAGCGATACAAGGCAGAGGAGGAGCAGACTGCAGAGGAGAGATGATGGAAGAGAGACGCTATGAGGCGTCGGAGGGATTGGACATGTCAAGTGAGAAGAGCAGGATGGGGGAAAATGAGCATTGACTAGCTCATCGGGGTGGGAGGGCCAGGAAAAACTTTCGGTATACCCTGAAACCTGTGTGTCTATTCAGTACATGACACAGGAAGAAAAGAAAAATCACACAGGACTACGAGCGGAGTATAATTTTGTCCGTTCAGGAACAAATTAAGTGGCTTGGCCGGCGTCCAGAACTCTTCCTGCACTCTGCGATTGCAGCGCTTGCTAATTGATTTTCAGCGAGGCACGACGTCAAGAAAACATTACGCAACAGGATTAGGGCCAACAAGAGGCCCCGGGGCGCTTGCGGTTGTAGGTGGGGAGACCTCCAATTAAATCTCTTCTCGGCAGAGTGGAGTTTGGCGGGCGGTGTTAATAATATTCTGTCTTTTCTTTTTTTTTTCAGTTTCACTTGCACGCCAGAGAATACAGCTAGGAAGTTTGAGAGTATAAGAACAAAGTTGCAGGTGGTTTATCGGCTTCTTTTCGTAAGCTTGTTCAACCGGCGTGCTTATTTTGCGAGAGGGCAACTTGCCAGATCGAGTGGTGTTTGCTCCTGATACTTTAGAGCCATAAACATGTTAGGAGGAAGAGAGGAGGAAGAGAGGAGGGAAGTGAAATTGAGAGGAGGATGAGCTATGAGGTGTCTTTAGTCTGGCTGCTATTATCATCATCTGTTCAGTGGTCATTACCGCCTTGGGAGTCTGCTGTCTGGACCAAACCACTGATGGAGGGCGCCAATGGAGCAGCTGCAGACAGAGCTCATCCCACCTCTGCAAGCTGTCACTTCTCAGCCCGGAGGAGGAAGAGGAGGAGGAGGAAGAAGAAGAAAAATGTGAGGAGATGGGAAGGTGTAAAAGAGAAAGGTATCAAGAAAACAGGTTCACTTACAGAAGCTGTCAGCTGTAACGGGAGAGAAGAGGAGGAGGAGGAGGACAGGGAGGAGGAAGGTGAAATTAAAGAGTCAAAACGGAGAAAATACAGGAGGGGAGGTGAAGAAGAGAAGGAGGAATCACAAGCAAGAAAATTACATTAGGGGTTGGCTCCATTGTGATTGAACTCATCACGCCTACGCATGCTTTTAGTCATCAACAAGAGGAAGCGCTAAATGGTCGGAGTGGGGGAGGAGAGAGGAGTGTTTTTGTGTTTACTTCGGTATTACTGGCTTCTATAGACACTCGATCACTATGATGCTCTCTAGTCTGCTGATAATACCACGAGTACAAGATGAAAGAAAGATTCAACGCACTATGAAATAAACCAAAACCCTGCGATCAACATCTTCCCCTTCTCGTCCCGTCTGAACTGCAGTAGGTTGGCAAAGTAACTTAAAACGGTCCTGTTCATTTATCTTCATGAATATAATGAAAAAATGTCATAATGCTTTTGGGTTTGACTGTCGGGGGGCAAGAACTAAGAGGGAGTTACTGTGAGGAACTTTTAACTGGTTATGAAACAGACTACATTTAATACTGATGCCGCTTTATGACCTATATCAGTAAACCAGGCCATCAGCAACACCGAGACCACACTGCTGGAGGCTCAGGTCCCTTGGCATCATGCTATTTTCGCCATCAAAACCACTGTAGTTACCCTTGACGTCACATTAGGTTTAGGCAATAAAACCACTATAGTTAGGTTTAGGAAAAAACAACATTGTTGGGCTTTAAACTACTACGTTGGTACAGCGAAAATGACACTTAACATTGTGAACACAGGACACAAACGAACAGCTGATTGTAACGTGACTCACAGGACACAAACAGCAGTCTCCTGGATGAAAGTCTGGTGTTTGGTAGACCCATCTACCTCGTCTCCTGCCCGCCCGGTGTGTGTCTTTTCGCTCTTTAAACTACGTCAACACACTCCCGGCGCACTTTCTCGGAGCATTTACTGTTGCCGCGGATGGGTTTACATTATAGTTAATGGAACGGTGCTGTGTGCAGCGGTTCCAAACACCGATGGCCGCGACAAAGCCTCAGTATTTAACATCCTGGGAATGAGAACGGGCTGGACTGTCAGACTCCACTACAGTAAAATGAGAGGTTTTCTAAAGGGACTCTGGTGCGCTGAAAACACTACCGCTTTTGTCCACAGAGGCCGTCAAAATCAACACAAAATTAAAGTTCCTCATAGTAACTTTGAGGATAAAAAATAGAGATGACGTGATTTACATGACATTTCGGTCAAGTTAAGCACTCAAAGAACGCCAGTTTGACAGTACTGCCAAGTAGCATGTGAAAAGCAATGTTGTAGACTGTGTTCTGTACAAGAAGGGTCAGATATCACAGCTTTACAAATCTTCTGGTATCAATTCTCTCTGCTTGGAAGTCAGCTGGAGGAGTCGTGGCAGAAAACAAGAGTGATTTAATTTGCCTCCCCCCCCTGTTTTCGCTTCTCCTATTAGTAAATTTATGGAGTTGTTCAAAGTGCAGCGCCCGGTATTCTGCAGGCGCCACAGCAACTCAACAAGTTCAGCACTTTTATGTATCTCCAAGACACACAGTTTGGAGTTGTTTCCTCTATACAAGCTGGAGGGAAATCTGAGAAAAAATAGCTTTGGATTCTACAATAAAATGGAGTGCTGATGTTGGCAGTCTTCCCTTATGGGGTACTCTGTCTCTCTTTTCCTCCCTCTCTGTCTGCTGTTTCCCTTTCTCTACCAATCTTGTTCACTGCCTAATATGTTCACTGTCTGCTGGATTAGGTTTCACTGTAAGAGGATCGCTTCAGCCCATTGTTCTTCTGGTTGAACCACGTAGTCAGAGGTGAGCAACGCCATTTATTTCCTCACCATTGTGGCATCTATTAGGACCATCTCCCCTGTGGTGCTACGTATTTATTGCATGTGTTACATTTATATTGCTATTATTGTAAATCCTTAAATTAAAGGTACCCTGTGGAGTTTTCTGTACATGCATGTACTTGCAACCACTATCTGCCCCGTCTCAAGGTCTGATTCACAAAAGACATTGCGCTAATGACATTCAGCCGATTAGACTGTTGTCAGGCTATTAAATAAGCGTTATTAGTCGCTATAAGCCCCATAGATGTGGGTCACTAGGAGCCTACTACACCCACTAGAAGGTTTTATCTTCCATTCACATGGTAGATCACCGAAAGAAGATATAAAAGAACACGACAGCAACCTCTAGCGACTGTAGTAATTATGAGAGGAGCAGATGCGGAAGTCAGGCACTGTAACATAGACAGTATGAAGCTCCATAAAGGGCGGAGGTCTGGGAAAACACAGGTTTTTCACCCAGGTGATCAGAGTTTGCATCCTGTGTGAAACCAACAAGGTGTAGTTATGTTTGTGTTCGTCGTTATTTTAACCCAAAACACAATGTTTTTCCCTAAACGTACTGTTTTTTGTTGCCTACACTTAAAGAAGTTGTAGTTTTGTTGCCTAAACCTAAAGAAGCCTTTTTTGTTTTGTTCAAAATGTGACGCTTCATTCAGTTTTACATGTTAGAACGCGTTGCTTCTAAGTTTCACTTTCACTTTTACAATGTAGTAGGCACAGTAGGCCCCTATGACCCATATCTATGGTGCTTACAGCAACTGATAACGCACATTTAATGGCCTGAGTCTGTCAGTGCTGTTGGTGTTTTTAAATGCACACTTTCAGACTGTATAATAATAAAAACATTTTATCTATAGTGCACTTTTCAAGTCATATGTACAAAGTGCTTTCCAAGGAGAGGAAGTTTAAAAACATTCAGCAATATCAGGGACAATTTCAAGAGGTAAATTACTTATTAAAAGAATGATTTGAAGTGGAGGAAAGTCTGGACGTGACACGTCTTATAAATGTGCTTCAGTTACCACCAACTCTCTGAAGACACTAATAATTTGTGGCTATTAGCGCCGATTTTTGTGTACTGGACTATTTTTGCAGAGAGGCTCATTTGCATAGAAAAGGGCCAATTGTATGCATA
Source organism: Sebastiscus albofasciatus (assembly GCA_916701655.1). Classification (NCBI taxonomy): domain Eukaryota; kingdom Metazoa; phylum Chordata; class Actinopteri; order Perciformes; family Sebastidae; genus Sebastiscus; species Sebastiscus albofasciatus. The sequence continues at coordinate 73,335 of CAKAOI010049765.1, forward strand.
TTACCTAATTTAAATAAAATAGCACAGGAGCAACGAGACGTTTCACCCTTTTTAGGTGCTTTGAGAATTATAGAGTTTCTTTTTGTCATATTTGTGCCTTAATTGTTTAGCTGCTGCAGATCCGCAATCCTTTTGTGAATTCGCCCCTTGGTGTCTCTTAACAAAATGCATTGTGGGTATCCTGGAGGCCTTAAAAAGGTTTTTGAATGCATTTCCTTCCTCATAAAACATTTGCAACACAAAGCTGCAGAATATTTTTGAAGCTGTATTGTTTACATCCTTTGCTACCAGACTTCTTCTTCTGCGCCTTTTAGTGTCTTCTTATATTACAAAACCTGTCAATCAGTGGTATTTAATCTTTGAGGTAAATGCCAGTTTTATTTCACATCTGGACAAATTGCCGGGCCTAGCTAACAACTGATGAGATGTTTCCAGCAGAGTTAAGAAATCCTAATAGCGTGAGTCAACTCCCCTCTGCATCTCCTTACCCCCGTCAACCGTCTCCAAGAAATGACATCTGCCAAGTTGCAAAATGTTGATACTTTACATATTTGCAAAACATATTCCGTTTGATTTCCTGACAATATCCAGATGCTAACTTAAGCATTATTAATGTTTTCATTGGTTGTATTTAAGCACTCAAAAGACTTTCAAATAACTGAACAAAACAAATCCTGGAATTATTTTTCCTGATGAAATATAGTTTGCAAAACAGATCAGTGGGATATAAACGCAATTTTTAGGAGACAGGGTTCCCACTGTTTTTGTTCTTCATTGTTTTATGGCTCACATGCATGACACGTTTGCATTAGGCCCCTTTGCACGCGCTAGTAGAGCACAAAATACAAACAAACCGGGGCCGACTACCCAATTATTGCTCCATGGCATGACTAAAGTTTAAAAACGCCACAGAGTACCTTTAATTGTAAGTTTTCACACTTCAAGACTCAAATAAAACATAAAATTAAATGTGGCAACTTCAGTTTAATTAACAAACACTGCAGCGTTCATAATGTTTGATGAGGAAAACTAACCAACCCTGTATTTCTGAGTGTTAACCAACAAACTGCTGATGTGTGTAGCATCTCCATCATGTTCCCGCTGTGTGTCAAGGAAAGAATAATACTACACTTCCTGGGAAACCCTTGAAATAGCAAAACCATTCTGACTCATTCAGCTGAATTGTCAAGCACCTGAGCACACTGGAGTTGCTAAAACACCACCATGGACAATTCAGCATCAATTTCCAGAGAGTAATGCATTATCGCATGGGGGTTGTGTGGTGCATCCACCATCGCACTCAGTTTATTTTTACTTGGATTGTTTTTTCCTGGTAAATTAAAGTATTTGTGAAGCAGCGATGCAAGGTGATGCTGTTTCTCAGCTGACACAGCATGCACGCGGAAATATACTTGAAGAGGCTCTCTGCTTCGTCTTCATAAACAGCAAGGAATATTTTCTGTGTGAATCATCACAGAGGTCAATTTGTATGTCAAGATGAGCCCCAGAATAGTCGACTTTCACAAACATTTTGTCAGTTAAGTTATGTTTCCTGTGCAGAAAACTCCACTTATCTGGTACTACAAGTTGTTCTAAACAACAACAACAAAAAACAGTTTGGAGCCCATATGGTTTCCTGCTGCACTTGTATCCCACCAAAATCAGAGCATCCCCTTCCTATCTCCATTCACTAGACGGCATCAGCTGGTTTGTTGCATAAAGCCGACAGACATGAGCACAATGTTGGTACGACGCAGCGGTCCTCAGGCAAAACAGCGTGGCATTGAGCCTAATAGAGACATCGCAAAGGCCTATTAGCACAGATGGTTGTCATATGTATGCAAATAAGGAGCAAAGTGAATCACGTAGCCCCATCAGCACCACCTGTCTGCCTCGCACAGCTACACCAAAAACCCCCCTTCAGCATCCACACACACACACACACACACACACACACTTATGTACACTCTACCTACCCTCCAAATCCCTTTGGAGGCCGGAGACAAGTCTGTTCTTTCCAATCTACAGCTGTGTATTAAAAAGAGTACAGACATTAAGAGGACATTAATCATCATTTTGCTCTTTTTCAAGAGCAGACATGAGGAGGAGGGACTGGCAGAGGAGGATGACAGATACGAGCAAAACTGGCGAGGAAAGGGGCAGATCAGTTGTTCTTTGTCTTTGTTGAGGATGTGTTGAGGGTGTGCTCACTGGGGTGAGGTGTTAAGTGTGGGTTTTGTGGTCAAGGAGCATCACGCCCCAGGGAGTTGGCACATTGCCCATTTCCTCTCTGTGTGTTTGTGTGTTTTAGGAGGGAGAGCATGCAATTATACCTTCCTGTAGGTTTGCGAGTGTAAGACGACTGAAAGAGTTCCTTGATGCCCCCTGTGGCTTTAATGCTCATTTTCTACAGCTGCCAGCCAATATTTCCTATACAATAAGAAACCAAGAGTCTACAGCCATACTAACAGCCCTGGGAGGTTTTACTTCGGGCTAAATGCTAACATTTAACAAATGTCAGCCTTGTGGTGCGAGAGGAAAGGTCAGGGGGTCGTGAATATCTGTACCAAATTTCATGGCAATCCATCCAACAGTTGACAAAACATTTCACTAAAAGACAAAAATGTCAACCTGCCGGTGGCGCTAGAGGAAAAGTCAGGAAACACCAACGTCTGAATCCATCCTCTGGGGACCATGAATATTTGTACCAAATTTCATGCCAATCCATCCAACAGTTGTTTAGACATTTCACTAAAAGCCAAAAATGTCAACCTGCTGGTGGCAATAGAGGAAAAGTGAGGGGTCACCAACATTAATAGTATCTATCCTCTGGGGACCATCAATATCTGTACCAAATTTCATGGCAATCCATTTCACCAAAAGCCAAAAAATTCTACCCGCTGGTGGTGCTAGAAGAAAACTCAGCAGATCATCATCAAAGTCAGTAGGATCCATCCTCTGGAGACCATACATATCTGTACCACATTTCATGGCATCCATCCAACAGTTGCCAAGATATTTCACTAAAAGCCAAAAATGTCAAACTGCTGGTGGCGCTAGAGGAAAGTCAGGGGATCGCCAACGTCATTAGAATCCATCCTGTGGAGACCATGAATATGTGTACTACATTCCATGGCAATCCATCCAACAGTTGTCAAGACATTCGACTAAAAGTGAAAAATGCCAACTTGTAGGTGGCGCTATAGAGGAAAAGTCAGGGGATCACCAAATTCATTAGGAGCCATCCTCTGGGGAACATGAATATCTGTACCAAATGTCATGGCAATCCAACCAACATTAAAGGCTTTTCACTTAAATCCCAAAGTCTCAACCTGCTGGTGGCGCTAGAGGAAAAGTCAGGGGAACACCAAATTCATTAGGAGCCATCCTCTGGGGAACATGAATATCTGTACCCAATGTCATGGCAATCCAACCAACATTAAAGGCTTTTCACTTAAATCCCAAAGTCTCAACCTGCTGGTGGCGCTAGAGGAAAAGTCAGGGCATCATCAAAGTTGGTTGGATTCATCCTCTAAGGACCAAGAACGTCTCTACCAAAATTCATGGCAAACCATCCAATTGCGATGGACATATTTCAGTCTGGACAAAAACGGTTGACCAACTGACCAACAGACTGACATCCCCAGAGGCTTCAGCCCTGCATGGCTGAAAGTACTAGTGGCGTAGAGCTGAGTGCTGCATGTTGCAGAGCAATAACACAGGAGGGGAAAATGTCATTTTTTCTTTCCCTCCTGTCTGAGCAGGATTAGTAATGACTGGGCATATTCCCATGGGACCACTGTTTTGATAACACCATTTTGCTGGTATTCCTGATCGAATGCCAATGCTGCACTGCCAGCAGATGCCTTAGCATAATATTTAGACTGTGGTTTCCCATATTCCACTGTAGTAAGTAGTATTTGAGTTGACATTTTGCAGCACATTTTTTTTATTTTGAACAGCCAGAGTTATTCTTTTTTTTTTCTATTTCTTCACATTCCTTCCATTGTTGATGCTGCTATGGAAGCGACTGCTGTGAGACTTTTGAACAGAGAGAGAGAGAATTCCCAGTGGAGAGTAATTACAGTATTTTGTGCTTTCTGTATTTTCAAAAAGTCCTGTTTGCTGTCCACCGTGACTGTCAAAAAACTGATATCACAGGAATATATCTTCCCATTGAAGATCAAAACTGTCTTTGAAACAAAACCTCGGCCATGTCAGACGAGAAAATAACTGGACAAAAATAGAAAAAGTATAATAAAAAATGATTCCCTCTGCTCATCTGTTTATTTTAACTTATCAAACAACGGATCTTTTAGAATAGACACAGTGTGTCCAGTGTTGCTTACCACTACTGTATGAATTAAGGCAAAGTAAACTTTATAATCCCATGGGTTTAACAGCTTCGCACTCACGTTAATCCCATGTTATACTAACAAAGAACTTGTTCTCCTAAACCTCCACAGGCACAAACCAAGCGAGGATTACAGCAGAGAAAGCTGGAGGATTTAAACGCTGTTAATGCAGAGATAGAATGTTTTTAAGTTGTGTACTCGATGCTAACAATCCCATTTAGGTGCTAAGTGTAATACGCAGTAACTACCTAATGACAAACCAACGTTATTGACGTTCTGCTACTGAAATGCCCTTCATCCCAGACGGCATTCGTCGTTCTCACTCAGGCCCAAAACATCTCCCGTGGGTCCTCTTCATTTCCTTTCACAAAACACACTTCAACACTTTCCAGAGAATCATTGAGCATGAGCATATGGCCCAGAGGAGATTAGATTAGCCAGATTGGTATCTACTTTTAAATCTCTTCTTAAAAACACACTTTTTAGGATTCGCTTATAAACTATTTCTGCACAAGTGTGCATCTGTGAGTGGTTTTAACAGAACATATATAGTGAGAGCAGCATGTGTGTGATGAGCCCTGGGAAGCCCCCATACGCCCCTGTTCTCCACCACATCAAGACCCCCATACAGCAGCCTCTGTGGACCCACTACCAAGTCCCAGAGATTTCATTTCACGGAGCAATCAGAAGATTTTTAGTGCCACCAATGGGAGAAACCGCTGAGTTACTACCCATAATAATGACGGCAGTGAGAGGGGCCACCCATTGATGAGTCACCACCTCCATATACTGCATGGAGGTCCCACCGCCACTGGGCAGGTACAGCTGGAGAGGGCATCATCAGGGGGGATGTGAGGAGAATGTCGTATAGTCGCCATATGTTCTCATTATGAGCCAATACCGCAGTGGTTTGAGTTATATATTGCTGTTCGTTCTTTCTTTCTTACTGTACTAAATTAAAGGAACAGTGTGTAACATTTCGCAGGATCTATTGGCAGAAATGGAATATAATTTGAATAACTATGTTTTCATTAGTGTATGATCACCTGAAACTAAGAATCGTTGTGTTTTCGTTGGCTTAGAATGAGCCCTTCATATCTACATAGGGAGTGGATCCTTTTCACAGAGTCAGCCATGTTTCGAACAGTAGCCCAGAATAGACAAACCAAATACTTGCTCTAGAGAGAGTCTGTCTACGTTACCTGAAGGCCACCGTAGTTCCCACACACACTTGGAAAGGGAGGGGTGTGAAACTACGTGAGCCGCAGAGTGCAAACCCGTGGTCATGTCTAGAAGATAACCTGCAAACTGTGAAATCTGATCTGAAATCAGCAAAAACTTGCAAAAACTCTCGCGTGACTCGTTAAACGATGACCTATCCTAACCGTAACTATCTCGGGAGACTTTCCCCAACTGGGTTCCCTTCTAGACACGACCCAAAACCGTGGTTGCTGCCATCTGACTTTCGTTGTTATGTTAATCATGACAGAGATGGTCTCTGAGAGAGGCGAACGGCAGGGATACTCAGTTGGTTGCAATTTGCAACCACACCGCTAGATGCCATCAAATGCTTCACACTGCACCTTTAAAACCACTTAGTCATCACTGTGCTTCAGTTTCCAGAGTTGGCTGTCCACCGTCATTGGTATATTATTATTTATGATGCCATTCCAACTTCAGTCGAGTTAATTTTGCAGTCATTGCTTCGAATCACAAGGCGTATATTTGCTGTCTGTCCCTAATGCTCAGACAGAGATGGGAAAGAAAGCCTTCATATTTTCTGCTCCATCCACTTGGAATTCTTTGCTGAAAGAGAATAAATGAGGAAACTGGTAGCTCGGGCCAAACTGGAGCTATAAATTGTATGGTAAATGACTCCATCTGTAAATGGTGTCTGTTATTAGCTCTTGTCCTTTTTAGTGCTATTTTGTCTGTGTGACTGATTTTGGATTGTTTTGTTTTAAAACTTTTTATGTTGCCATATTGTACAGGTCTTCCTTTGCAAAAGAGGTCAATGGGACTTGGGATAAATCAATGGGATAAATGAAGGTTGTATAAAAAATAAAAAATAACAAACGTTAATAGCCACGGTAGTCACTCTGTAAGACTGTATTTAGGCTCAGCTGCTAACGTCAGCCTCAGTGATCTGCTCTTTGCATTTATTTTACCCAATTTCAGAAACATCAAGCTCATGTCTGACAAGTGCCTTTCAGTAGATCGGTGAGTTATTCATCAAAGGCAGCAGGAAGGGGAAAATGTGCAGATAAAAAGCAGCTCAATACAATATTTACAACAGCAACGGTTGTTATCACAATCTGCAACAGTGATGCAACCTTTAGAAATCTTCAGCGCAAAATATAAAGTTTCTGGTCACCTCCTGCAAGAGAAAAGAGATCATTGTTGGTGCTGCTCACACAGCTGCAATGGAGTTCATCAGAAAGTGTAAAACCTTCATTGTTAATGGCCACACTCACTCTCACTCTCACAGGTGGGATTCGTCTCCACCTAAAGTTTACTTTGTGGAAATATTCTGGAGGCCGCAGCTGAGAAAACACATCAAACGTGAGAAATTGGGTGTCTTACGGGTGTTTGACAGCGCTGGATTTGCAAAGCATACAGAATATGCTTTGACTGGGTTATAATAAGTATTCAATGGTGTCGATTTTTTTTTGGAATTAGCCCCCTTTGATGGACATCCATCATTTAATTCATGCCATAAAATAAGTGACCTCATTTTGACTTCACATTCATATCGGTCTCCTTCAGACGAGACAAAGCAGCACATTGTTGAGATACCTGTGTAATCATGAGAGTCTCTGGTGCCTCTTGCCTTTTGACCCTGCTTGTATTATCCACTCCACTCCTTCTCTTTCTTATCCCAAGTGTGGCCTGAGGAGGACTGTCAGCCGGGGGTAATGGTGAAGGCACAGCTGAGAAGCATGACATAACGACCGTGTAAAACTGACCTTGGCGGAGGGATTCTCTTCTTAACACGCGCGCTTATGTAGCGAGACGCATCATTTGAGGTAATTTTCAGCAGGAGTACCAAAAACCGTGATGCATGGCAGACCATATGTGCTTATTCTATTTCGCTTAATTGCCATTTCTAATTTCTCCCTCTGCCGTTCGGCCCAAAACAAAGCAAAACCATAGATACAGTGCAAACTTTTCAAGGCCGCGTCCTTTATTTGTCAAAGCGCTGTGGCAGTTGTTTGGCAAAGGGAGTTGAGCTTGAGTCTGATTAGTCTCATACCTCTGTCTGTAACGCCTCCAACTTTACAGCAGGAGTTCCACCGAGTTAATAAAGAAGCTGGGAGCCTTCACGTAAAGCAGCTATGTGGATGAACGACGTCTCACCACAGCATAATGGTGCCTTTGTGAGCGCAGCGGCGGTAATATGGAACTTCATCGGTCTGACGCGTCTGCTGGGGCTAAATTAACTTTGTCATCCAGTCTTTGCAAGGTGCTTGCCACATTTATCACTTAGTGGCGTGAAGCGTGCACGCCAAAAAATACTGTTTGCATTTGGGTGTTTCTGTATGAGCGTATTAACATGGCTTTGATTGTGTTTTCTTTCCCTCCAGAATGAGAGCTACTGATGTAATGAGCAGAATCACATTCGTTTATTCAGCTCATCTAAAACCACAGTGAGAATTCCCCCGATGGTTCCCCTGTCTGCTGAGCTTTCCAATCAGCGCAAACAGTTTACAAATGTGTTCAGCAAGTATCTCACTTTGCCAGAAGATATTTATAACAATGAGTCAGAAGATGACTTAATCAGTAGAAAGTAGACTTCTAGCTACTATATCTAGCTTTGAATACATTTTTAGTGAAAGGTGAATAAGCCTAAGATTAATTTTTTTCCTTTACATCATCTTTCATTCAAATCACAGCATGCCACAGCGACCGCAACTATTGATAAGTCATTAACGCACATTTCTCCAGTAAAGTTGACAGGCTGTCGTAACCTGTTGTCTTTGTAATGAAAAATGACAATCCTGCACATCCCTTTGATTGATTAGCGTGTGCAATTACTGTCTGGGCCATATAGAGCTGCATGAAAAACAGCTCTGCCGTCCGCTACTCCGTGTGACATTTTAATCTACTGGCAGATTAATGGGACACTGGTAGAGTGGAGAATATTCCACTATTGATTTTTTTTTTTTTCCTGATGAATCAAATGCCTCCGTTTTAGTGACAGGTTTCCCGTATATCTAGTCAGGTCTGCTAGGTTTTGAGGAAGGGAGAAGGTAGCTACAGTGCAAATGAATGATCGTATGACTGAGTGTGTGTGTGTCCATGCAGCCGATTAGACTGTTGTCAGGCTATTAAATAGACGTTATCAGTCGCTATAAGCCCCATAGATGTGGGTCAATAGGGGCCTACTACACCCACTAGTTGGTTTTATCATCTATTCACATGGTAGATCACCAAAATAAGTAATAAAATAACACGACCTCTAGCAACCGTAGAAATTATGACAGGAGCAGAAGCGGAAGTCAGGTGCTGTAGTATAGATAGTGTGAAACTCCGTAAAGGGTGGAGGTCAGGGAAAACACAGGGTTTTCACCCAAGAGAACGGAGTTTGCATCCGGTGTGAAACCAACAATGTGTAGTTGTCTTTGTGTTTGTAGTTATTGTAACCTAAAGCACAATCTTTTTCCCCAAACTCAATCTTGAAAAGAAGTGGGTTATTTGCCTATACCTAAAGAAGTTATAGTTTTGCTGCCTAAACCTAACTGTTTTTTTTGCCTAAACCTAAAAAAGTTGTAGTTTTGTTGCCTAAACATAAAGAAGTTATAGTTTTGCTACCTAAACCTGTTTATTTTTTGCCTAAACCTAAAGTTGCAGCTATGTTGCCTAAACCTAAAGAAGTTGTAGTTTTGTTGCCTAAACCTAACTATTTTTTTTTTGCCTGAACCTAAAAAAGTTGTAGTTTTGTTGCGTAAACCTAAAGAAGTTGTAGATTTGTTGCCTAAACCTAAAGAAGTTGTAGTTTTATTGTCTAAACCTAACTGGGTTTTTTTGTCTAAACCTAAAGAAGTTGTAATTTTATTGTCTAAACCTAACTGTTTTTTTTGCCTAAACCTAAAGAAGCCTTTTTGTTTGTGTTCAAAACGTGGCGTTTCATTCAGTTTTACATGTTAGAACGTGTTGCTTTTAACTTTCACTTTCACTTTTACAACGTAGTAGGCGTAGTAGGCCCCTAATGACCCACATCTATGGTGCTTGTAGTGACTGATAACGCCTATTTAATGGTTTGATACCAGTGGAATCGGGTGCAAGCATGTGCATGTGTGTGTTGGCATTCCTCCCTAAGACAGGACACCCACAGCGGCGTCTCTGCTCTGTAAACAGGCTCATCAGACGTCTCCTGTTCTCTGCCTCATTCCTATTAAAGTGGACCTGTTCACATGTTTGTTTGTGGCTCGAGGGAGTCCTAAATTTTGTCAGAGGTGCCCACCGAGAAAAAGAAAAAGAATGAAGAAGTGTTCCTCGGTCCTGCTGATTTACTACTCGGCTTTAATTGGGTTGTAAAATCAAATCCAGAGTTGTTTCAGGAATGCCAAAATGTGATTCCCGAGCTTGTTTACAGGAGGAGCTCAGCAGTCAAGGACACAGAGAAAGTAAGATAGTAAGAGAGGAGGAGGCAAAGTGATAGTGGGGAAAGCGGGGAAGATAAAGGGCTTGTTAAAAGAGAGTGAGCAGGCAGAAAGAATGGAGACAGATGGAGAAGAAGGGAGAGGAGAGGAGGAAGTTGAACTTAGTTTGGCCCATCATTTATAGGCCTGGCCTGCACCGCTTCACTCTGATTAAAACCGCCTGTGATTTATTTCAGCCGATCTGCCTCACCATGAAACAAGCAGCAGCTCTGATGTGTGAGACAGAGAAAGGGGAGGCCCACACACATAAACCAGCATAGCAGCCACTGTACAAACTCAGCTGCAGGAAACGTACACATGTAGAAAAACAGACGCGCTACGAGAGCTGATGTTGAACTTGGAATTAACAGCCTCAACAGAAGAGGGTTTACAACCCAAACGTTGTGGGCCTTTAACACATCCACAAACACAAACAGTGCATATTTTCCTCTCGCGTATAGTGAAAATAAATGATGATGGTGAGGCAGAGTTTTCCAGCGGCGCTCACGGATGGGCCGATGGAAGCCGAAGGGATTTGAGGATTTTATCGGCGACGAGGAGCTAATTTGCACATGATTAAGAAAACACACAGTGTAAAGTCTCGCAGCGACACAAGAGATTCAGAGGGCAACACTGAAAAGAGAAGGGGGGGCGGACATGGAGACAACAAACTGGCACTAAAAGACTTGAAGTGAAGTACCTTAAAGCTGCTATATTGCTTACATTCAGCATTGCCAGATGGTAAACATTAAACTATCATACCAGAGGCTTAAAACAATCATATTTTGGGGACAATTATCGTACATGAGCCATAACCACGAGAACAAATAGGTGTAAATGTGTAATTTTACAAAACACATTGCAGTGCTTTGCTAGTCTATTAAAGCTTAGCTATGATGCATCGAAGGGGGTAAGTTTCCATACTCTATAAGTAAATAAGTCTGACAATTTTTGTATCAGCTTACTATTGCAGAATTAAATTACAGGGAGAGAAAATTGTAGCCGTGCTCGCGAGTTGAAAGTTGTGTGAAATGATGCGAAAAGATTAAAATGCGTTATCATGACATGCAGAATGTCATTAGAATGGCGTGGTATTTATACGCCTTCCCATGAGATCAGGTTGAGCCTACAACACCAAGCATGATAGGCCTGGAAAGAGGTCACGTGAGATTTTGCTATCCGGAAATGAGTTAAAATGAGACAGCATAGACTAAAACCAACTAAAATGGACAAATGATTGTACATTATGGCACTTTTTGCATTATTTATTATACATTGTACACAGTGGACAACCTCCGGGTCTAAGAAGTGAAGCCAATGAGGAAGTGCCTTAAACTTGCATTCTCTCTAACAGCCAGCAGGGGGCGACTCCTCTGGTTGCAAAAAGAAGTTTGATTGTATTGAAGTCTAAAATGAGCCTACTTCTCTCTTGATTTATTACCTCAGTAAATATTGTAAACATGAGTTTATGGTTTCAATCATTAGTTCCAGGTCTTCTTCAATACAGCATGATGTTCATTTAGTAAATTATGGTCTCATTTAGAGTCAAATAGACCATAAAGCAGGGGGTGCTTTAGGGCATGGCTACCTTGTGATTGACAGGTCTGGGAGTTGTCTGTGTTGTTTTTTCGTCTTCCAAATTTAACCCTTTCACAGTGTGTTTTCAGTTCATGAAAGTTAATTATGACCTTTTTGGTCACCTGAAACCGTCTTAATCAGCGTTCGGTTGTGCTTAGCTCCACCTTCTCGTGTCAATCAACATGGCGACGGCCAAAACACCAAGCTTAAAAACAGCAGTCCACAAAACAATGGATGACATCACGGTGACTACGTCCACTTTTTATACACAGTCTGTGATCGTACAGAGGGCAAAATACGTTCAAATACAATAATTAGCGTACAAATATGATAATTATCGTACATATGGCAACGCTGCTTACATTCATCACGGGTGATTACTGCGATGGAGACACTCACAGAGGCGCCACTAGTCTCAGGAATTTGTATCTGATTTCTGTTAACATGGAGAAATAGATTAAGGTAAATATTTATCTTCATCTAATCCTCCAATCATTGAAATGTCATTACACAAGAATACAATATAGAGAATCAATGGGAAAGTCATCGTTCATCTGGAATGGAAGCTGCAGTATAAAAGCACACAGAGACATTTTTATTTCCTAATGCTCCCGCTGAACTCCTGAACCCTCATTATCCATTACCACTCGGTCCAAAATATCATCCTTCTCTCTGATCATTTACATATGCATCAGACTGTTATTATTTCTATTATGATTATGAGACCCCTGCCTCACGTCCGCTCCAAAGAGCACTTAGGGGTAATTAGGTGTAAAGCTTTGCAGAAATAAATGCCTTATATGGAGCGATACCCATTTGACTCTTCAGTATTACGCGTGGTTGCCGATTACTGCGGTTTTCTCCCCATCACTTTCTGTGTCCGTCTCCATTTCTCTGTCGCGTCTTCCCTCGTTCTTACTCAGCCACTGAGAAAGAACAATGCATTTCATCGTGTATGCTGATTTTACCTGCCTCCAGTGACTCCTTGGGTTTTAATACCCTCTCTCCAGGCTCCGAGATATGAAAGGAGGAGGAGGAGGAGGAGGAGGAGGAGGAGGAGGAGGAGACAGAATGACTGATTGAGACAGAGACAAAGAAAGAGAGGAAAATAGCAAGAGAGAGCAAAGAAAAATCTCTACAAGTTTGAAAAACATCTCTCTGAGGGTGAGAAAGACTCTGAATACAACTGAAAGTAACACCCATCTCTGATAATATAATATAAATACCCTAATCTACTGTACACCAGTAATCCTTACACATGCTCAGAGAATAGCAGTACACAAGCTAAATAAAGCAATAAAGGACAACAACCTCCCTTTGCTGTAAAAGTAAAAGTAGGCCAGCCATAAGTCCTAATGTCTCCATACTTATATAGCGGGGGGAAAACCCCCACCAGAGGCAGCCTGAGCTGACACTGAGGCTCGGTGATGTGCTACAAAATAGTTTACATTAGAAACATGGTGTTTCATTTAGCCAGATAAGCGCGGTTCAGAGGTCTTTGCGTGGGGCTCAGCCTCCCTTTGCTGTCAGTACAAAGCCAAGCTCAGAGGAGGAGGAGGAGAGGGGGAGAGAAAAAAGGGTAAGACAGCCTCTAATTAGCTATGCAAATCCCATGCACTGGCGGATTGAGTTTTGAAATGAAATTGGTCCTTTGGATCTTCTCAGCTTCTTTTTTTAATCTCTGCCAATGTGACCAGTTAAGCAGGGGTGGCTTGAACAGAGAGGATGGAGAGGTTTCTTATTAGAATCAGTGCCTCCCAGTCCGACTATAAGGCCCAAGTGAGCAGTTATCCCCACACTTGCTGAACACACATACACCCCCCCTCTTTACACAACATAGGGCTAAACACTGGGCTGTCAGGGAACGGAGGTTTCATCAGTTTTCTGTCCATTATAGCTCAGTGTTCCCATGGGGCTCCTAACCAGAGGTCTGAGACTGTTGCTGCTTGCTGCTTCTGCAGAAAAACACAAAGACAC
>CAKAOI010049767.1:7676-24084 GCA_916701655.1 Sebastiscus albofasciatus
CAAAAAAGGGCCTTCCTGAATTCCTGTGTATTTAAAGTGATACTCACTCTAGATGATCCACTAGATGGCAGCGTCTGTCTGGCCTCAGATCACCTTCCAGCGTCGGTTTCATGTCTCAGGATGTGAGACGTGATGTTCTGAGTTCAGCTGAGCGTCTACTGGACATCCAGACGGCCGTTAACGTTGCCAGGAACATCTTACTGAGAGAAAAATACAAAAACAAAACAAAAAAACATGCTGAAAACATCCAAAAGAAATAAAGACTTAGTAATAATTATAACTGAAATAACAATAAATAAATAAAGTAAATAAATTAACCAGTAAATAACTGAAAAAAAAACAATTAATCAAGTACTAAAACAGCAATCAATTAATCCATTGTAATAATAATAATAATAATAATAATAATAATAATAATAATACCATTATTATCATCATTAAGAGAAAGAAGTCTAAATAGAATAAAAATATAGAAACACATACTGTGTATGCGTGTTAGTATTGTCTGAAGGGAGTGAGGACATAGCAGTGATGAATAAGAATGAATAGTTAATTACTTAATAGTAATAATGATAATAATAATAATAAGAAGAAAATAATAGTTATAATAATAATAGTAATGATAGCAATCATAGAGGTAAACTAGAGATATAGTATTAATAAATAAACAAGCAAATAAATTAATGTTGGAAATAGCTAAAGGGAAAAATGACATAGTAATAATAATAAAAATAATAATAGAATAATGACGTAGTAATAATGATAATAGTAAAATAATTACATAGTAATAATAATAATAGTAATAATAATAAGAAGAAGAATAATGATAGAAAAATGATATAGTAATAATAATAATTATTATTATTAATTAATAATAATAATAATAATATAATAACAATTATTATTATTTATACCATTCTGGCATTTATATTTAACTCACTTATAGATCCCACTCAGCATTTTGTATTTACACATTTGCACTGCGGTTATATATTATATATGTTATATAGTTCACATCTTAATGCAAATATTTGTGCATATTTCAGATTTCTTCTATTCTCATTTCTTATTTTATGACTTACTTATATTTCTTTACATATATTGTGTTTATATTGGAGCATTATGTACATAATTTACATGTTAAGTACTCCTTATTTCTATTTTATTATATTTCTTTATGTTTATATGTAAGAGCAACTGGAACACCCCAATTTCCCCCTTCAGGGGACCAATAAAGTATTTCTATTTTCTGATGACTACGTTTTTTAAAATCTTTTTAAATCGGGTTAGTTAGTGAGTTTATGAACTTTTTTTATTTAAAAAAAAAGCAAAAAAAAAAGTGTAGATATAAATGTTGAAATATGACGTGAAAATGTAAACACATTAGGTATGTCATTCCTAAAACCGGCACCGTTTTTGTTGAAAGTGCTATTAAAGTTTTCCGACCGTCGTCTCCGTGTGAGCTACAGACACATTTTACACTACATTATAGAAACAACAGGATTAAAGATGATTTGAGCAGTGAATGTGTTTAATGTGAACGGTTTTATGTTTTTAAGTCTGTTATTTGTGTTTTTAGGAAAAGTTTAAGCTGCCATACATACTGATAGATGCATCTGTGTTAGTTTTATTAAGATAACTCATGTAATCACGATATCATCACAATGAAGTGGAGCACCACGCTGGGGAGTCCCGCATACGACGCGGTGTGCCGCCACCGGCTCTAGGTCGGCTCGGTGAATGTAGTCAGTGAATGTATGAAATGTGTGATTGAGGAAGGAAGGTCTTCTCACTAAAAAACGCTAAATAAAATGTACAACCATGCGACCCAGATCTCAAAACACAAACAAACATCATTTAAAACAAACCAGCAACAAGCCTTTCTGATCAATACTCACTTTATGTGGATGTAATACATACAGTATAATACAGGTTGTGATTGAACTATGAAAACATACAGTATATATTCTTTAATTCAGACTTTAACTCAACTATGATGTAAATGACTGAATGTGTCAGTGAAGGAACAGCAGAGCTCGTC
The DNA here is from genome assembly GCA_916701655.1 of Sebastiscus albofasciatus. Classification (NCBI taxonomy): domain Eukaryota; kingdom Metazoa; phylum Chordata; class Actinopteri; order Perciformes; family Sebastidae; genus Sebastiscus; species Sebastiscus albofasciatus. The sequence continues at coordinate 9,718 of CAKAOI010049767.1, forward strand.
TGTTGACGTGAAACTGAGCTGCTTCCTGTCTGATCTCTATCTGCAGTTTCAGGTCTGAGTGTTGAAATGCGGTTTCAACTGATGAAACTGTTTGTTACTGAGAAACCAACAGACACTCTGATGCAAGAGCTGAGTGATCACGACATTATAAATAATAAAGATTCACAGACAGGAACGAGGTCACTGGGAGATAAATCTGTGTGTCGTCTGCGTAAAAATAACACAGCAGCATGCTAACATACGATGTGACCGAGCTGAAGCATTTATATACAGAACACAAGGTCCCAGAGTTTATCCCTGAGGTTCTCTGCATGTTATCGAGGCTGAAGAGGACGCCGTCGTCTTCATTTCATTTCATTAACCTTTATTTAACCAGATTAGACCCATTGAGATTAAAATCTCTTTTTCAAGAGCGACCTGGCCGAGAATGGAAAACAGTACAGTTTCATACACGCACATTAAAAAAAGATCAAAGGTGCCATACCGTAAAAGTGCAGGGAAGCCATATAATCCTATTTCAATCAAAACAAGTACAATTATTGACTTCTATAGATTTCACCATGCCTTTAAATTCATTTAGAGTGACTAGGTCCTGGAGTTTTAGTTAATTTTGCAGGCTATTCCATGCAGATGGTGCAGAAAACATAAAAGCCTTCTTTCCCAACTCAGTCTGAACTCTGGGAACGGCCATAAGCATCGTGTCCTGAGACCATGACCCATAACTGCCATGTTTTCTGGTTAGAAAGACGGATAAATAACAGGGGAGTCTACCCAGAATGGCCTTATAGATAACAACATACCAATGGTTAAGCCAACGTATCGTCTACTGCACTTAAAGCTGCGTCGGCCGACTTTGTAAAATCACTCAGCGACAAACGAGATAATTTACAACAGAACATGACTCCACATAAAACTGTTGTTGGTTCGTCGTCCTGCTCGACAAACACAGAAAAAGCAAAGAGTTCCCCAAGAACTGTATTTTCACACACCGTTATGCAGAAGAGAAGACGACGCCTCGTCAGTTTTATTTTACAGGTCTGAGAAGGCAGATTTCTACAGTGAGGATCAAAACAGAGAAACCAAAACACATGCAAGAGGAATAAAACTACCATAACAGACAACTAAAAAAAGAGAAGAAGTGCTCTGAATTAAAGATTTCAACCGCGACTGAAATAAAAAACTAAACACTAAAAGGTTTTGTTTGTGTTTCGTGAATTTGGAGCTCCTTTTTTCCAACATTGAGAGAAATCTATTCTGAATCAAACAAATAAAAACCCAGACTTAAACATAATGTCATCTTTAATACTGTCATCTATAATAATGTCTCATCTATAATAATGTCGTCTATAATAATGTCACGTATAATAATGTCATGTATAAATATATATATATTTGCTTCATGTGTTTTGGATTGTGTGTCTTCATTTTTGTACATTTTAGTAGTTGTTGCATTTCTATATTTGTCAAACATCAATAAATAAATAAATAAAATAGTTCAAGATGTTTCATTTCTATTCTGTTTGTGCTACATTACTGTCGTATGTGTTTTCCTTTTTTAAGAATTTGAATTCATCCTCTGCAGGCAGAATAACACCCGGTGGTGTGATGAGGTTGATCCAACCAAAGTGAAGCGACGTGGTTCTTTGACAAAAACAAACACTATTTTTTCACGTACATTTACGAATTTAATCTCATAAATAGATTTTGTTCTCTGAACATCTCGGGGGTTTTTATTTTGTTTTTGGACATTTTTCGGACATTTTTAAAACTTTTTATTGGAACGTTTTCGGACATTTCTAGCCTAAATTTGGAGCGTTATTTAACCTCCTTCATGACCAGCTAGTCTGACCTGGTTGGATATGGTATCGTCACTCTAGCTTTAAAACTGAGCCGCTACAAACTAAAAATCACAAGTTGCGTTAAAGAAATTAGTGGCGTTAAAACTAATTTGGTGTTATTATAGCCCTAGTTTTTTGTATTTCAGCAACATTTTTCTTTTCAATTATGTATTTTAATATTTGTTTCACTTCCTGATATGATGTGTTCTCCTCATGTTTGTGTTTTTATCTATTTGTTTTAGTATTTGATGCATTCTTGAATATGAAGCACATTTCTCTGGGTTCTGAATTAAAAACTTCTCTTAATGTTGGTGTTTTACTCTAACGTGCTTGTGTTTTGTCCTCAGAGGCCTCCGTAGATTTCTGCCAATTCTATCATAAACGTAAAGAAATAAGCTTTTTTGAGATGAATCACGGTGAGTGATCATAATGGTGCAGCCTTCGCACAATCAACCTTAGTCTTATTTCAACCTGACTTCATTCATTCACACTTGGGCGGAGAAGCGTGAGTTGTTGTTTTTGGATGAGCGGCGTTAGTAGAGCACGGCGTAGATGGTGAGGATGGTGCTGAAGGCCAGAGCTTTGGTGAACACCACTCTACATCCGTTCATCATCACCAAGAAGAAGTTCAGCTTCGCTTTCTCTGTTCAGGAGAGAATAAAAACAACAAGATGAACTCAACACGTTTCACACTGAGTCTGTGACGGCGTGTGTTTGGTGTGGTCAGGTGTATTTGGTGTGTTCAGGTGTGTTCAGGTGCGTTCAGGTGTGTTCAGGTGCGTTCAGGTGTGTTCAGGTGTGTTCAGGTGTGTTCAGGTGTGTTCAGGTGTGTTCAGGTGCGTTCAGGTGTGTTTGGTGACTCACCTGGATGCAGGTCGGCACACATGTCCACTGGTTGGTGGGAACAGAAAACATCATTCAGAGACACAAAGAGGAACGTCTGACTCATGAACAAACATCCGTACACAGAATAATCAACATTTTGAGACTTAATAATATTAAGGTGAATATGATACCAGAACTCTTATCTTCATGTCTTACTTTGCTGATTATAAACATATTTTATTTATTTTTCATTCTAGTCGAATGGGTCGGTGTTGAGTGAACAAAGTGATGATTTAAATCTTTCCATCTCTGATGTCAGTAACAGTTAGACCTCGCTGCTACAGACGCGGCTCAGTCAGAAGTAACGGTGACCGGTACCGGTACCGGTGATGATCGCAGCGCTTCTTACCGCCGTCGTTGTTGGCCGGCGTCTTCTGCAGCTCACAGGACAGGATGGTCTGGTTGGTGTATCCAGCGAAGAAGTAGGTTTTCTGTTGCTTGGACAGAACGGCGTTGGTGGTGTTCACACTGAGCGGATCCCCCCTCACGTTCAGAACCATCTCACCTTCTTTCGGATAGAAATGGGTCGCCAGACAAACCTCTGGACCCGGCGGGTCCTCCGGCGTCCTCACCGGGTCCTCGGGCTGCAGAGGACTCAGGACGAACAGGGTCGTGTTCACAGTACCAGGATCTACACAAGAAACATGATTAACCAGAACCACACAGCTTGTTACAGGACTCAGCTGAATAATTAATCTTCATAATAATAAACAACTGATTTTATTATTACATTCATCTGTGCTCGAGAAATACGTTTTTATTATTCTCAAAACATTTTATATAATTAAATAAAGACCTTAGAAATATCTGTAAAACATTCTATGAACATCACAAACAGAAGGTGGAGTCTAAAGCAGATTATTATGTTTTTTATAAGAATAATCATAGTTTCTCTTCATTAACTCAGACAGAAGAGTGTTTAATTAAAGGACACTTTAATTTCAATGACAAGTGAAAATAAAAAGTTAAAATGTAGGTCCTCAACTGGTTTCAATAAATTCATGTGCTATATTTATTTATTTATTGTTTTAATTATTTATTACCATTTTCTGCTTGTTTAATACTCTTAACACTTCACCTGTGCTTTAAATTGTTTTATTAAATAGTTTTGTTTTTTATTGTAAAGCACTTTATTGTGTAATACATGTAATAGCAATAAACGTTATTTTCATTATTAGAAGTAGATTTATTAGAATGATTATAGTTTCTCTTCATTAACTTAGACAGAAGAGTGTTTAATTAAAGTGGCCTTTAATATATAATAATATTTAATATTTAATTAAAGTGGCCTTTAATTAAACACTCTTCTGTCTATAAATATATATATATATATATTTATATATATAAATATAAATATGAAATAAATAAAGATCTTAGAAATATCTGTAAAACATTCTATAAACATCCCAAACAAAACGTTGAGTCTGAAGCAGAACATTATGTTGGTTATAAGAATGATTATAGTTTTTCTTCATTAACTCAGACAGAAGAGTGTTTAATTAAAGGACACTTTAATTTCAATGACAAGTGAAAATAAAAAGTTAAAATGTAGGTCCTCAACTGGTTTCAATAAATTCATGTGCTTTATTTATTTATTTCTACACTTCACCTGTGTCTGCTTTAAATTGTTTTATTAAATGTTGTTTTTTTTCTAAAGCATTTTACTGTGTAATAGATGTAATAGCAATAAACGTTATTATCATTATTAGTAGTAGATTTATTGGAATTCATTTCTCAGTAGACAAACAGCACAACGAAAACCACATTTTTAAGACTCAAAACTGAATTTAAGACCTAATGTGTTTTATTTGACTTTATTCCTGGGATTTCTGATCGATACCGGTTCAGTAACGGCTTTACAGCCGTCAGTCTTCAGTTATTTAATTACTGGTTTAGACAATAACAAACATCAGTCAATCATTATTTCATTTTACAAATATTTTGGGCAGTTCAAATTAATCTATATGCCGATGATACTGTTTTATATTATATCACCAAATCAGTCAAATTAGACCTTTGAAAAACTATAACTCTCTTTTACTGTGAATCTGATTAATTTATCTACTTCACTTTTATAGACAGACATTTAGTTGGGCAACAGGTACTATAGAAATAATGTTTATTATTATTAGCAGTAATATTTGTATTTGTAAGTAGAATTCTCCGTAGACAAACAATGCAGCAAGAAAAGAATCATTAATAGTATTATTAAAATTCTCAGTATAATCAGTCCGTAATTTCCCACAAAAAGGAAAACAAGAAACCACTTTTTAAAGACTTTCAGGACTCAATTGAAGAGCTAATTTGCCTGTAATTAATTCATTTAATTAATTAATTAATCTAAGACCTAACATATTTCATTTAAAAATACTGAAGTCATGACATTTAGAAATCATTTCATTACATTATTATCATATTCTATAGTTTTAGGTTTTCACTTTAATGCCTTCTAACGCTCCACCTGTGATCATTTTAAGTTGTTTTTCAGTTTCATAAAAAGCATTAAATCAACGTTATCATTATTCAAAATGTGAAATAGTTTTTTCTCTTTTATAAACAGTCTGAATTGTACTTTTTTTTCTGCAGACAACACATCAAGAAACAACAACAAGGCTGTTAGATTTTGATTTGACTGTAGGTATTTAAAACCACTTAAAAACATTACTCCAGGACTTTTTAAGAGGACAGATTTGACTCCTGTTCTGACTTCAAAAAAATGACTCTGGATTTAAAACATTTGTTTAAGATTTTAAGTTCTCTTCTCTTTTATATAAAGCAACATATTGAGTGTATCCTTATTTATTGCTATCATTATTATTTCTACTAGCTGTATTAAAGCGCACCAACAAACTGAATGTCGGATCTAAACTGTTGCAGCGTTCTGGACTATTTCACGCTTTGAACTGACAGAAAACATCGTTTAAGACATTTTCCAGGACATCTTGTGTGAGTATTTGTTCTAAGATCTGCGTTTTGTTTGTCTGAACTCAGCCTTCCAGGACGTCTGCAGCTCGTCGTCTCATCACAACTTCAAATTTAAGCTTTAAAACATAAAAACTCATTTCCAGCTCTACACAGAGACTAAATGTAAATGTAATTAATCCTGCTCAGGGCAAGTAGAAAGTGTATTTTCTTACCTTGAGGAGTGACGGTGAGCTTGATGGCTTTCCCAAATCTTAAAGCATCACAGTGTTACAGCCTCGTACAAAAACCTCAGAGCTGACAATCATCCTCAGAGAGGCTCAGAAATGTTAAAAATCCACTTCACAGTGACACACATGGAGCTGTAGACACAGAGAAACAATCACAGAGAGGCTGAGTTTGTGTTTGTGAGGTAAAGGTCAGAATATTCAACATTTCAGCAGCACATGCAGAGACGTGACGTTCAGTAAAGAGCAGAAATGTGAGTGTTTTCAGTAAAAAATCAGCAGCTGAGGACTCACCTGAAACACAGAGAGGCTTTTAGTCGTCTATCTGTTGGTTCTGGAGTTTCCACACGTTAATCAGACGCTTTAGAGCAGACTGGAGGTTTTTGTTCAGCTCTGTGTGGATGTTCAGTCACTGTGGAGTACCCCACACCGTGAAAACTCCTCGTACAAAAACCTCCCACCACTGCAGCAGGAAACAGTCAGTGTCTGCTCAGACAAAATAAAGTCTTCTGTTTATTATTACTTTATCAAAACACTATGTGTAATGACATACAGCGGTGTTATAAGGTGGGAAATATGTTGACTTTGAGCCAGGGTCTGAAATTAAAAATAAAATCGTAAAATCGTCACGCCCGTTGAGAACCGGTCCTTCACAACAAAAACATTCAACAGCGTGGCGCTACTAAACCTGAAGGGACACACATTATTTTTACCTGATAAAGCGACACTGTGAACAATAAACCTGTGTTGAAATCAGCAGGAGGAGAGTTAGTAAAGACTGGATAAATAACGGAGATACCGACGTTAACAGAGGTGCCATTGAGTTATTGTTATGAGTCATTCAAGTTCTGCTCAGTAAAAATGACTATTGGGTGAAGGTAAATTATAACGTTATCACGATGCGTTCAAATGTTATCTTGTAAAATTACGTCTTTTGGCAAGACACTTGAATAAATCCAGTTGTTTGAAGGAAATGTTTTCACAGCGATATGAAATAGATATTAGAGAGAGAATTATGACCTGTTGAACTTCCTAACACTAACTCTAAACAGCTTGCCAAGATTGTTTTTAACTAAAGCAAAAATATTTACATATTGGTAATCATTTGAATTGTGTTTTTATGTAAATAACCACTATAGATGACAATAACTGTGTACAGTACAGTACAGCACAGTACTCTCCCAGAAGCTACGGTGTAATTCAAACACTGTCATTTACCGTGTGTTTAATGTTTTTTTGTGTTAAATATATGGAACATTGAGTGACATCAGATCTAAATTGTTATTCCTTCATTTAGCGCAGAGATTTAAAAAGTGGCAGACAATAATAAATACTCTACTGTCACAGTGTCAGGAAGTGAAGAGAGTGAATTTCAGACCCTGCTTTGCGCGGATATAAAACTATATTATTATATTACACAATGTTATAATGTGACGTAACGTTCTATGTCACATCTTCCACACAGTTTAACCCAGGTGATGATCCGTCTGAGCACCTGTTCCCCTCAACCTGCTGCTCAACTCCCCCGTTTGCACGTCAGTTTGCATGTCAGTTTGCACGTCAGTTTGTACGTTAGTTTGTATGTTAGTTTGCACGTCAGTTTGTACGTCAGTTTGTACGTCAGTTTGTACGTCAGTTTGTACGTCAGTTTGCACGTCAGTTTGTACGTCAGTTTGTACGTTAGTTTGTACGTCAGTTTGTACGTCAGTTTGCACGTCAGTTTGTACGTCAGTTTGTACGTCAGTTTGCACGTAAATACGATAATGGGATAGTTAGAACCATCTAGACCAGAGGTCAGGGGTCAGAGGTCAGAGGTCAGCAACCTGCAGCTCTTCAGCTCCTCTCCAGCGGCTTTCTGTGGAGTTTTAAACTCTGTTCTTTGCTTACATTTTCATTTTGATTTATCATTGTAGGTCTGTGGGACGACGGGACGATGGAGTATTAAGTGGTGGACACACTGCCCGCATGAGTCTATTTTATAGAATAGAAGGGTCGCCTATTTTACACGCGAGCCGCTCGTGTCTCGGCTGCGTGTCTCAGCAGCAACAGACAGTGAAGGTGATCTATTGACAGTATGTGGACATCATATCAGCTACATGATACAGTTTCCATGTCTAGATAATCTGTAGTATCTGTCACAGACAGTGAAAGTGATCTAGTGACTGTACATTAACTTCATACCTGCAAGACTTTACTGCAGTTTCGAGGTTTATCTGTAGAATATGTTACGAAGATGAAAAAAAGTAAAGTTAAGTAAACTTGTTTTTAAATCAACACTTCCTGCTTTCATTTCAAAATAAAAGCCCTCAGGCATTTTTTCTATAGACAGAATCCCTTCATTTGTTAACACGAGCCTTTTATTCTGAAATATGAGCAGTCGGGGCTGTGGAACACGCAGTCACTTTGAGAGCTCCAAGAGTTGATAAAGTTTGTGTTTTAAATCAACACTTCCTGCTTTCATTTCAAAATAAAAGCCCTAAAGCGGGTTTTCTTTGCACAGAATTCCTTCATTTGTTAACACAAGGCTTTTATTCTGAAATGTGTGCCGGACAGTGATGTGGAACATGCAGTGACTTGGAAAGCATCATAAATGAATACAGTACAGAGTTTTAATTGTGGATTATTACTATTATTTACTAATTACCACACGTTTCTGAACCTTTCTCTGTCTAAAATAAATATAAAGGATATTTATCATGAAGTTAAATGGCCATTATTAGAAAGAAAGGGCTGACAGCAGCAGCAGAAACACAGCCGACAGGCAGCCGACACGCGTCTAGTGTGAACACCAGACTCCTGCATCACGCAGCCACCACGCGACGCAGCCGCCACGCGCTCCTCATGCGGGCAGTGTGCCCACGGCTTAAGGGCCACATTGAGGAAAAAATACATCTGAGATTAAGAGAATAAAGTCATATTATTATATATATATAATATTATAAAGTAGTAGTTTTACGTGTTATTTTCTTTTTTTCTAATATTCTGACGTTATTGTGTAAATCTCAGATGTTGTTTTCCTCAATGTGTCCTAATACTCCGTAGTACATTGTCTCTTTGGCCCTCACTGCATTAGACTGATATACTATATACTGAGACTGTAAACTAAGGATGTCACTAGAACCGATACTTCGGTACCAAGTCGATGCCAGAAATTTAAAAAGTGAGGGTAATCTTTTTCTACAGTAGCGACGGTACCGTACGATGCCTGTAATGGTCGTTGGTAGTGATGTGACGGTGAGAAACATTTCCCACCGGTTAATAAATTTGTGACAACGCCAGTGTTACCGATTACACCGGACATTTTACAAGAAAAGATGACGGTCAACATGTGCAGAGAGCTGACTCTGACCGGTACCGTCGGGTGGCGGTGTGTCTGGCCTCTCCGGTAGAGCTTTTGCTGCGGGGCTCCGCTGCGGGAGTCTACCTGGCGCCGCTGCTCCGTGCACACCGGCCTTGACGGCTCCATCCACCTCGCGGCGATTACCTCATTAACGTTCTGGTTCCCTTATAGCATTGAGATTAAACGTGAAATATTGCCAAATGGGTGCGTTTGATTTTCACTTCGACAACAAATCCTCTGCCTCCTGCTCCTACTACTCTGAGCTGACGGACCAGATGCGTTCACGGTCAGTATGTAGTGTCCGTCGTCGGACGGTCGATAACATGCTGCTGATACGCCAAAATGAACTAAATGGGTCAATTCTTTTCATTTATTACTTAAAGGGACTGTTAGTGAGAATCAGAATGTGTTGTTAACAGTGACACCGTTAAAGTCAGCGTCCTGTTGCTGGCCTTGTGCTGCTCTACATAGACATGAAGGAGCATCACTCAACACAGTGAGGAGACACACGTCAGCTAAAAGCACAACATCACTCTATAGTTCAGCTGCTTGGCAGTAATGTTAGCTGACCAGACCAAGGTCTCTCCATCAGTCACTGCTGATCCTAGTGTTGGCCTCCGACCGCAGCCGGAGGGAACAGGGAAGACGCTGGAGACGATAACGTTTCTCTCCGCGGAGCCCCGTCACTTCACGAGACACGGGAAACCTCTGCTGGTCTGGAGGAGCTGCAGCAGTTATTTCTGACCAAACGTCCACTGAACATTCACTAGATATTCTCAGAGCTACACTAACTCTGCTGCAGGGTGGAGTGAGCAGCATGCACGGGAGAGGTGGAGAGAGAGAGAGAGAAGGAGCGCGGTGTGTGAGTGAAGGCAGGCAGAGGAGCAGAGGAGCAGAGGAGCAGAGACTCCGGTCACGTGCGAGCGCGCATGGGATCCCGACCCGGTAGATTTATACGTGTAAAAAGTGACAAACCGTCCCTTTAAAGGCGACGCGCCTCTGTTTTTTGTAATCTTCAGACGTGTTTAATAAATCAGTATTGTGTTGTGTTGAGTTACAGTTCAGGGATTCATTGTTGTTGTTTTGTTGTTTTTACCGTGGTATCCAATTGGGTATCGAGAATCATGGAAATTCACTGGTATTGGTATGGACTACCAGATTTCTGGTGTGGTGACATCCCTCCTATAAACTGTGTTTCCTTCATCTCAATGCTCAGATGTTTAAAATGTCTCTTTTGATAGTAATTATAGTATAATAATAATTTATGTTGCTGAGTCCTGATCTACACTCTTTTATGCATTTTGAACTATACCTGCCTCTTTGATTTTTTCCCTGTTTGATTCTTATTGATTATAATGTCCCCGTCCTCACCCGTTCCATCTTCATCAAAACAAAACAAAACAAGTAGTGATTTATTCGATCTAAAAAAGTGAACTATAGTTTCCACAGCTTCTTTTCCTTTTAGTTTCAGCGTTAGTTTCCTATAAGAACCCTGATGTGGTCCAGATGTGTCTGGTTCTACTCTGAGAGAAAAGGTCTGGTCAGAAGGTGAAAGTGAAGACGAGTACATTAGTGCACCTTCAGGTTCTGTGGTTCCTGTCTGAGCGGTTAGGAGCCCCCAAACTGGCCCCAGCTATTCTCCACGAGGAGCGTTGAGGCCTGCAGAGGTTTTTGTCGAGGTGTCAGGCTGACTTTAATCACTGTGGTACGTAGACACGGTGAGAAACCGTCGTACAAAAACTCATGAACTGTTTCTCTATGGCAGACGCTCGGAGGCAGCTGAACGCGGTTTGAGGTTTTCCCCCATCAGCCCCTGTGGCTTCTTTGAAGTGAGGAGGCGTCTTATCTGATGGGAGACAACGACGGAGCGGTGACATGAGACAAATCTGACGATGGTCACGTGACCCGATGATCAGAGCCAAGCAGAAATAAAGATAAGAGCATTTATTCATTAAAGGTTCAGTCTGTACGTTTATAATCACATTATTTCAGATGGATTCACAAATATATTATATATTATATATGTATTCACATAAAACTACTGTTGTTGCTTTCTACCTCTCTGAAAGTCTGAAGGGACATTTTGAAGGCCAGCGTTTCGATTGTAAGGCTTACAAAGGGCCATTTTCTTCAGTTAAAGGGACTGTTTGTAAGCGTATAAATGTAGCGGGTCGGCACACATGCGCGCTCAAATGTGGCCGCTGCCTCTCCTCCTCTGCCTGCTCGCCTTCACTCAGACAGCGTGCGCGTTCTCGCTCAGGTCGCTCCACTTCTACACGTGAACGGCGCGCTCACTCCACCCTGCAGCAGAGTTAGTGTAGCTCTGAGAGTATCTAGTGAATGTTCAGTGGACGTTTGGTCAGAAATAACTGCTGCAGCTCCTCCAGAGAGAAACGTCACCGTCTCCCTCCTGCACCCAGGGAGACACGCTGCAGAGCCCCGAGAAGCCACCACTAGGATCAGCAGTGACTGATGGAGAGACCTTGGTCTGGTCAGCTAACATTACTGCCAAGCAGCTGAACTCTAGAGTGATGCTGTGCTTTCAGCTGACGTGTGTCTCCTCACTGTGTTGAGTGATGCTCCTTCATGTCTCTGTAGAGCAGCACAAGGCCAGCAACAGGACGCTGACTTTAGTTGACTCAACGGACACATGAAGCTGCTAACAACACATTAGGACTCTGACTAACGGGCCCTTTAAATAAAGACAGAGGAGATACTGGTCATCAGGGACCAGGCTGAAACAGAGAAGTGGTCTGATGAGTTGAGTGATAAGGGCGTTGGTGTGAAAGAGACCTCATCTGGGGTCGGCTGCATGAACGTCCTTACTGACTGGTTTTGGCCTCTTATTCAGTTCGTTGCATAAATGTGAAGACTGATTTAATGATGAGAGGGAGGAAAGGTAGCTACTGGCTAAACCTGAGGTCAAGTCTTTGTTGCTATGACAACAATCTGTTAGGTCACTTAGCATCCTCCCTTTTTCCTCCTTTGAGGTCTCATTTCCCCCATAATGCATTGCGTGACAGGCTATCTGAGTCAGTGTTACATTAGTCAGTCAAAGGGAAGCTTCATGCGACAGGTACAGCCGAGTGTCTGCAGCTGGTCTGACTTATAGTTAGATCTAAGACAAAGACTAGGTCTACCTTTATTTTGAAGGTGGTTTTATTGGTGCATCACAATAAACCTCAACCCTAAGTCGTGAGAGGAAGTATTAATACCTTTGTTGAGTTGAAGGATGTGAACTCTTCTTCCACCAGACTGCACTGAAAAGAAGAGGAATCAATAGAACTGGAGTCCGGGGAGTCAAGGGAGAACAGTTTAGGTTTATTTAAAGGCTGATTCCAGCAGTTCTGAAGGTCTACAGAGAGACAGAAACACAACAGGACAAAGCTTCCACATCTGCCGTCAGAGCTCCAACCAGCGAGGACCCGCCGCCCTGAAACCTCCCCGACATCTGACCGAGTGGAATGTCCATTTAGTTCTTACTCCAAAAAACAAAACAACAGAACCAGAACCAGAACCAGAACCAGAACCAGAACCAGAACCAGCTCAGATCCACGTGGTGAGCTTCAAACATGAAAACAAACTCTCCCTGAAGCTTCTGGCCAGATTTCGTCCTCACATTCATGAATTCATATTTTAATCTTTATTATTTTTCAAATACATTTTAGTAAATGCAACATGAAAAGCACAATCACACGGAAAATAGACACGTCTCTTTGAAGTCTGCTTTAATAAAACAAATAAAAACAGCCTTTTCTTCTTCTTCTTTTTTAATCCAGAGGAACTAAACGAGTGTTGAAGGTAGAAAAAACAGCTTTCTGCTGGTTTCAACTGGTTTCAACTGGACAGGAAGTTACTTACAGTGCTGCCGTCTAAACCGTCTAAACCGTCACCTCCAGCCTATCGCTGGAGCCTCCGAGCGTCCCGATTGGTCAGCTGTCCGCTCTCCGCTTTCTCTCATTGGCTCTAAAACAACCAGGACTGACGGCATGTAGAAATGCTCTGCGAGGGTGAAACCACAGAAATAAAAGCCCTGAACCTCGACGGGACTCTCTCAGCCCGTCTGCACCACAGGAACCCTTCAGGAACCCTTCAGGAACTCTTTACGGGATACGTCAACGTTTACTTCCTGGACTCTTTGTCAGACGGTCCAGGAACTATCGGGGTGCAGTTGTGTTGCTCATTGCTAGAAACTAACACCTGGAAGACCTCACAAGAACCCGGAAATAACAGAGAGCTGGAAACTAGGGCTGCACCGATACCACCTGGTTTACCAGTACTTCCATCTGGGTACTCTCCGATACCGAGCACCGATACGAGTACCGATACCGAGCACCGATACGAGTACCGATACCGAGTACCGATACCGAGTACCGATACGAGTACCGATATCGAGTACCGATACGAGTACCGATACCGAGTACCGATACCGAGTACCGATACCGAGTACCGATACCGAGCACCGATACGAGTACCGATACCGAGTACCGATACCGAGTACCGATACCGAGTACCGATACGAGTGCCGATACCGAGTGCCGATACCGAGTGCCGATACCGAGTGCCGATACGAGTGCCGATACCGAGTACCGTTACCGAGTGCCGATACCGAGTGCCGATACCGAGTGCCGATACCGAGTGCCGATACCGAGTACCTATACCGAGTACCGATACGAGCACCGATACGAGTACCGATACAAGTACCGATACGAGTACTTACTCTCCGATACGAGTACCGATACGAGTACCGATACCGAGTACCGATACGAGTACTTACTCTCCGATACGAGTACCGATACGAGCACCGATACGAGTACCGATACAAGTACCGATACGAGTACTTACTCTCCGATACGAGGACCGATACGAGTACCGATACCGAGTACCGATACGAGTACTTACTCTCCGATACGAGTACCGATACGAGTACCGATACGAGTACCGATACGAGTACTTACTCTCCGATACGAGGACCGATACGAGTACCGATACCGAGTACCGATACGAGTACTTACTCTCCGATACGAGTACCGATACGAGTACCGATACGAGTACCGATACGAGTACTTACTCTCCGATACAAGGACCGATACGAGTACCGATACCGAGTACCGATACGAGTACTTACTCTCCGATACGAGTACCGATACCGAGT